>JAGSMU010001155.1:0-62500 GCA_029286865.1 Teinopalpus imperialis
ACGTCTGACCCTATATTCTATTACAATATGAATTGAATTGAATTAAATTACATACATACATACATACATACATACACACACCAATGACTAACTAAGTGGCGCCGCCAGCTAGATTCTGCATTTCAAGTACTTATTCAATATGATGCTTAAGACTGTCTATCTTCTAGTCGGTCGTTCGTCAAACCTGGCACAAATTGCGTAAAAATATATACATATATATATATTTATTATTATTCCATTTTCTCTTCTCCTCACTCACTCTCGAGGGAGATGAGGAGAGATGAAGATATACGCGCAGATTAACATACACAAACGCACGCTCGCTCCGAGAGAGAGAGAGAGAGAGAGATAGAAACGGACAGAGTGAAGAGAAAACACGACGATTCAATCAATTTATTAATTAATATTAAAACTAAACATCAACGCAACGCACTGACTCAAATTTCTAGCACTCCTCGATACACACCGCGCCGTCCTTTCTTCTCCCTCCGCCTCCTCCTCCTCCTCCTCGCGCATTCCCCTCGCCCGACTGCCCGACTCTCTAATACCCACTAAGCGACATACCCATGCCCGGTTACAAATTCAAAACACTAGCTGTTAGCGTGAGTTTATTCTTCTTTTGAAATTTATTATTCAACATGTCGGACGCGGTAAAGGTGGAAAAGTGAAGGGAAAGGCGAAGTCCGTTCAATCGTGCCGGTCTACAGTTTCCGGTCGGTCATTATACACAGACTGCTGCGTAAAGGGAAACTACGCCGAGCGTGTCGGTGCCAGTGCACCGGTATATCTCGCGGCCGTCATGGAGTATCTCGCCGCTGAAGTGCTCGAGTTGGCCGGTAACGCGGCTCGCGACAATAAGAAGACTAGGATCATACCCAGACATCTCCAACTGGCCATCCGCAACGACGAAGAGTTGAACAAGCTCCTATCGGGCGTGACGATCGCACAGGGTGGCGTGCTGCCGAACATCCAGGCTGTCCTTTTGCCTAAGAAAACTGAAGAAGCCTAAAACGGGACGTGTGTAAATGTACTCTGCACTGGCGCGGCCAGAAAGGTTGCGGTGTGCGATGATAATAATATTGTTTGTTGTGCGTGTGTGAGTGTGTGTATTACGAGGAACAAACAATACTTGTTTTAAATAAGACTATGATAGAAGCCACCACCACCACCACGACGAATCATAACATTATACCACACCTATTATATCGTGCGTGTGCCCGTTACAATTTTATTGGACTGGTGGATACGCACGTGTTTACTTAAAGGCCCTTTTGAGGGCCGCAAAACTTCCATGCTAAATTAAATCAGTTTCTTTGATCTATGGAAAACGACGATGAAATCGTATATTTATATGTTGTGAATAATATATATATATATACTTTCAATCATCTTCAAAAACAAAAACAAAAAAAAAAATTTACCTAGAATCTGTTCATGCTGTTAGTTATAGCCTATGCGTATTTTCCAGCTTTCGGACACGGGGCTCACGTCGAGGATCCGTGGGCAGATTAATATACAAAACCGAACTTAATGTCGTAGACTATCTCTAGTATTATCTTATATTTCTATATACATATATAGATGTAGGTATCTGAAAAAGTATTCTCAGTTGCCTTTAAAACGATGATATATGAAATTACCTAAATTATAATACCTAAATTAAAATATATATATATATAATTACATAATGATATATACAAATATATATATATATATATACACATACATACATAATGAATAAATACCCCGACAGACGAACTTTTTTTTTTTTTTAGACAACAATTAACACAAACAATAATAAATATCTTTACCCCGCCTTCGTTCCGTGTGTGTGTGGTGTAGTATTAGTCGTCGCGATATCTACACCCACCCCTCATAGTTCAGTTACCATTAGATTAGGAAAGAATGAAAATGCTCACTTAGGTGTGTTATGCATAGTGTTGGGAGATATAGTAGTGGTGCGGGTGCTATTTCGATTGTGTCTAATATCTCGATCGTTTTACACTTTCCTTGTTAAAATGCCACCTAAGACCGGTGGGAGGCCGCCAAAAGTCTGGCAAGGCCCAGAAAAATATCTCGAAGTCTGATAAGAAGAAGAAGAAGCACAAGAGGAAGGAGCTACGCTATCTACATCTACAAAGTGCTCAAGCAGGTGCATCCGGACACTGGCATATCGAGCAAGGCTATGTCTATTATGAACTCGTTCGTCAATGATATTTTCGAACGCATAGCGGCTGAGGCTTCACGGCTCGCTCACTACAACAAGCGCTCCACCATCACATCGAGGAGGTGCAGACCTCCGTGAGACTGCTGCTGCCCGGTGAACTTGCCAAACACGCAGTCAGCGAGGGCACGAAGGCGGTCACCAAATTATACCAGCTCGAAGTGAGCGAGCGGATATGTGTGCTACCTACTACTACTACTACCGCTGATGATGATATACATACTACTCTACTACTGACGGAGTTCAGTTCGATGAACTGAACTCCTCTACTGTCTTACAGTATTAGTTCAAAGGCCCTTTTCAGGGCCACAAACCTTAATCGAATATATTATATAAAGTTTCAAGGAGATAAGCTAATAGATCTAACCATTGTATACCTACCACCGTTTGGGCTAGGTAGGCGGCATATATATTCGTCGAATCGCAAATCTGTTATTATATTGATAAACGTATAACACATGCATTAATTAATTATGTATATACAATAAATAGACAAACTAACTACTCTGTAATCTGAAGTTAAATAAACTCTCATATTATATACCAAATATCATCACACGGTCTGCGCTCTGTCCAAAACATGCTCTGCCTGAAGAAAGAAAGAACTGGTAAAAGATGGACTTTTGGGGAGGGTGTTGGCTGTTGTAGAATGAAGAGACGGGTATATGACACGAGTAACTATATATAAGTGTGGGTAACAGGTCGATTTTTAATATTCACAAGACTCTCTTAACTCGAACACGTCGTCGTCGTCGTTACGAGTGAACTTTGTCGCGTGTGTGTGTTTATAGTAAACTTAGTAGTAGTAGTAGTAGTAGTAGTAGTAGTAGCAGTGGTCATGGCTCGCACTAAGCAAACCGCTCGCAAGTCCACCGGTGGAAAGGCGCCACGGAAACAGCTCGCCACTAAAGCTGCGCGGAAGAGTGCGCCAGCCACCGGAGGTGTTAAATCGTCGCTACAGGCCCGGCACTGTCGCCCTCCGCGAGATTCGTCGTTACCAGAAGAGCACCGAGCTTCTTATTCGCAAATTGCCGTTCCAACGTTTGGTGCGTGAGATCGCACAAGACTTCAAAACTGATCTTCGCTTCCAGAGCTCCGCCGTGATGGCCCTCAAAGGGCCAGCGGGGCTTACCTCGTCGGACTGTTCGAGGACACGAACCTATGTGCGATTCACGCTGGCGCGTGACCATCATGCCGAAAGACATACAATTGGCGCGCAGAATACGCGGAGCGAGCAATGAGCCAGCCGCAAAATCGCATCGCGGCGATGGATGCGGTTGATTCGTTGGATTTACGATAGTGGACGGACTAGTGATCGTGTGTCATTTGTGAATGAGAGTCATTATTCTTCGTCGATGAGAACGCGACGCGACGCGATGAATGAATGAAGAGACGAGATATTTGTATATATTATCGTCGATCGATCCATCCATCATCGTATGTTCATATAATCAACCTCTAAATAACAAAAGGCCCTTTTCAGGGCCGCATATATTTCTATGTTACCCCCGCCGCCCGTGCGTTTTAATGTGGGTTTCTTTGTATAGATATGAGAACGTCTTACTTTATTATTACATACATCATATGCAGGTAGAACACACCACACACAGACAGACACACGATATATAATATTACACAAAACTAACAGAACATAAAATATATGTCCTTTTCCACAAAGTCGTATGTGTGTGTGTGTTGGTTAACTAACTAACAACAACTACTACTACTATAATAATATGGAAGAAGAAGTTACCAATTATTTATTTTCCTATCTATCTATCATACGATGCCCAATCATCATCATCATCATAATCCAGCATCGTATGATAGATAAGAAATAGAGAGATAGGTGGTCGGTACCGTTGGTTGGAGGACGTACGAGGCAAACAAACTAGATCTATCTAGATTCTATTGATGTTGATAGCCTATGCAGCTCTTACAGCTTCATCGTCGGACACAGAGCTCACAAACTAGAAGCTAAATTCTTTACACGTTGTCGCTCGCGCTCACAATACAACACCTCCCTCCTCGCGTCTCAGTCACCTCAGACTCCGGTAACCGAGTGAGCGCAGGTAGGCTTAAATATAAATATAGTGCGCCGAGCAGTCGATACGGCACTTCTACTTCGAGACGTGACGGACGTGGTCGTCGGTCGGTTGCGCGCGCGTGTTTGTGTTTTGTTATTGACGATTTTTTTTTTCTTCTTTTATTCCCTCTGTGAAGAAAAGTTCTTACTCTTTGAGCGAAGATGACCGGTCGCGGCAAAGGCGGTAAAGGTTTGGGAAAAGGAGGAGCGAAAAGGCACAGGAAGGTTCTTCGTGATAACATCCAGGGTATTACGAAGCCCGCCATCCGTCGTCTCGCTCGCAGAGGTGGCGTGAAACGTATCTCCGGTTTGATCTACGAAGAAACTCGCGGGGTGCTGAAAGTGTTCCTCGAGAACGTGATCCGCGACGCGGTCACTTACACAGAACACGCTAAGAGGAAGACGGTCACCGCTATGGATGTCGTCTACGCTCTGAAACGTCAAGGACGCACCCTCTACGGCTTCGGAGGATAAAGGAAAGAAGAAGCACAGATCTTCTTCTTCTTCTTCTTCTTCAATTCTATTTGAAGCTTCGTTCGTTCGTTCGTCGTGTTACGCTATGTGCGGCAAGGCATAATCGCCTACCACCACCCCACCACCGCCGCCGCACCACTCTACAGTTACATTCATATAAACATATTACTTACTACATGGCGTATGTGCGCATGTAGATGTGTGTGTGTGCATGTGTAATAAATAGCGTAGGTAGCATGACGATACTGTGGATACAGAAAGAAGAAGAAGAAGATTATAATAGATAAATAAAAGGCCCTTTTCAGGGCCGCATATGAATCTGAAAACCTTGATATGTTTCATAGATAGATTCCGACGTATCGCCGTTGTCGACATAACATAAAATAAATATATAGAAATGTTCTCGACCACTATCACTACACACACTAAGATTGACCCTATACATATATATATATATATATACATATATATATATATATATACATACATATATATATATACAATTCATTATCTTAAAAATAATATTAATTAAATAATGATATATGAAATACAAAAGACAGAAAAGTCAAAGAAAAAAAAACATACAACATACGTTAGTTGCATGACACTCAGACTGCGCTAGCGTGCGTGCTGTGTTATATATAATAGATGTATGTGTAAAATAAATAAACATACATTTCTTTGTTTGTTCTTCGTATAATATAATAATATTATTATTATTACTACTACGATAACTATTCCGAGAGCGCGCGTCGTCGTTCAAAGAGTGATGTTCTACTCTCTATCTCCTCGCTTTGAAAGAGGACGAGGATTACAATGGGAAAGCTTCTCTCGAGGCCTGAACGCCGGTGTTCATGTTGAAGACTGACATATATGCGAATACGGATTCAAGTGGAGTTATTTTGAAACATTATAAATAATTTTCAAGGGTCGAACCTTACGTATTGAGAGTTCAGTCTGTGAGCTGGGAGAGCTCTACATGTTTTACGACCTTCGACGTATAATCGGCCGCTGCTTTTCGAATTATGCATTACCGGCGGGACCTCCGCTTCCTGTTCAATCTGAGGATCCTCACTTTCACTGGATCGAATTAAAGCTGACTAGGAGAATGATAGAATAGAGAAAAATCAATTTAAAACGTGTGTCTCAGTACGCACAGAATACAGTGAACAAAATAAACATACGCCAGTCTGTTCTCGATCGTCACATCTTTCCGTGTATTGATCGTTCACGTAAACAGTCTCAATAATATAACGTACGTGCATTCTGAATGCGATAATATTTATGTGTCCCGTTAAAAATTAAATTTAATTCGAGACGTTCTAGTGAAAAGTTATAAGTGTTCATACGAGAAAACGTCTCAAAGCACCACGGTTCTCCTTATGGTTTTGCTTTGCGGCGGGGGGGTAGAGTAGGTCGCCAGAGGGCGCCAATCACAGAGCGTTCTCGTGCGGTGTAGCTCAATTGCAAGTACCTTAGGGGAAAACACGAGAGCTACGTTACCAACGTCCAAAGCGGAACCTCCGTTTGCAGTCGAGGTATTAACTCCTGCACTCGTTGAGGACCTCGGAGGACCACGAGATCGCCCTGTACTCGAAGCCGACAGAAAGCCATTCGTGCCCACTGAAAGCCGAGAGTATTCTTGCACTGGGTCCCCTTTCTTTTCAGAAAGGGACCGCCCAGTGTAACGTCCTTATTAGGACGGTGACAAGCCCTCATCATCGAACACCACTCGCCGAGCAACACCTGGCAGCGTCCGTCAACGTGGTGTGTACCCCCCCGCAAGGAGGGGGAGCTCCCCGCAGCGACCACTTGCCAACGTGTCGTATCAGCGCACAAGGGCACAACAAACAGGACAAAGTAACTGTCACAGCTCCTTGACAGTGTAACAAACTTCGCCAGGAGATCCAGTCCCGAAGATGTCGGACGACGAAGAAGACTCCCCCCACCCCCCCGCACCAGTTAGAGATAGGCGCCCGAAGGCGGTAGTTGATAGGGCTCTCGTGGAGCGAAATTTGTTCGCCCCAGGAACGTCGCGGATACTGCCACCCGGGTACCTCGTTCGTCCCAAGCCGGGAAGATCGGCATCGGTCGCCGCGCTCGACGCCCGCGAGGCTGAGTCCACGCGTGTGGTCGAACCGACGCCCAAACCACGCCGGTCGTTAGGCGGTCGACGAACGCCATCCGAAGAAGCGGTCCACGAGGACAAGCGCCAGAAGACCGATGAACTCCGGACACCCCCACCAGTGACGAGGCACCAGGAACCGCCAGCGTCCCCATCACCACCCAGAACTGGAGGAGCAGAAATGGTAGCAGCAGAGGAGATGAAGGACTTCGAAGAGGAGTCCCCGGAAGGAGAACACGGCTGGGACAGTACATCGTACGCCACCCTGCCGTCAGTGCTCGAGGAATCCCGCCCCCGCGGCGGGATATCAGCAGCCCCTCCCGCACCTAAAGTTCCCCCCCCTGCTCAGCGCCCCACTTCCCCTCAACCCTCTACTTCGTACGCTCAAACAGCGTCCCAACCGGCAGTACCTCGCCGTGTCCCCCCACCTACCCCTCATCCCCCTCAACGCCCTGTCGAGCGGACGGAAGAGGATCGAAAATACCCTCCCATCATAGTCGAGTGCCTCCCGGACTGGACTACACACTTCAAGCGGATCAAGGAGGCACTCGGCCACGCACCCAACGCTCGCCCATTCGGGAAAGGAGTGCGATTTCGGCCACAAACTGCCGCCGAATACCGCGTTATCCAACGCTATTTAATCGAGAAAAGCAGTACCGATACAAACATCGTATGGTACTGCTATACGCCATCAGACGAGCTGCCCACAAAGGTGAGCCTGAGGGGGCTGCCCTCGGACACACCACCGGAAGCAATCGAGGAGGCCCTAAAAGAAAAGGACTTCCCAGTGACATTCGTCCGTTTGATACCTCCAAAAAGAGACAGACTAGGATGTCTCTTCCACGTCAAGATGACGCACCTCTCCCAACACGAGCTCCAACGTCTCTACGCCGTGGATGAGCTCCTCAATATGCCAGGCATAACCATCTCCGCCTGGCAAGGAAGGAAAGGCCCCTCGCAATGTCACCGATGCCAGGGGTTCGGTCACAGCTCCTTCACATGCTTCCGGCCATTCAGGTGTGTCCGATGCTCAGGAGAGCACCCAGCATCAGACTGCCCGAAGCCCAAGGACTCCCAGCCGAAATGCGCAAATTGCGCCAAAGCCCATCCTGCAAACGATCGAAGATGCGCAGTAATTCAGCGCATCGCGCGCAAGCAGGGTATTAACATTCCCCCCCCCCCGCCACCGCCGCCAGCAAAGCGGAGAGTGCAGGCAGCAGCGCAGGATGGCTGGACGCAGGTGGGCAGGCAGCCCCGCGCCGGACCCCCAACCTCAGCCTCAGCCTCAGCCTCAGCCTCAGCCTCAGCCTCAGCCTCAGCCTCAGCCTCAGCCTCAGCCTCAGCCTCAGCCTCAGCCTCAGCCTCAGCCTCAGCCTCAGCCTCAGCCTCAGCCTCAGCCTCAGCCTCAGCCTCAGCCTCAGCCTCAGCCTCAGCCTCAGCCTCAGCCTCAGCCTCAGCCTCAGCCTCAGCCTCAGCCTCAGCCTCAGCCTCAGCCTCAGCCTCAGCCTCAGCCTCAGCCTCAGCCTCAGCCTCAGCCTCAGCCTCAGCCTCAGCCTCAGCCTCAGCCTCAGCCTCAGCCTCAGCCTCAGCCTCAGCCTCAGCCTCAGCCTCAGCCTCAGCCTCAGCCTCAGCCTCAGCCTCAGCCTCAGCCTCAGCCTCAGCCTCAGCCTCAGCCTCAGCCTCAGCCTCAGCCTCAGCCTCAGCCTCAGCCTCAGCCTCAGCCTCAGCCTCAGCCTCAGCCTCAGCCTCAGCCTCAGCCTCAGCCTCAGCCTCAGCCTCAGCCTCAGCCTCAGCCTCAGCCTCAGCCTCAGCCTCAGCCTCAGCCTCAGCCTCAGCCTCAGCCTCAGCCTCAGCCTCAGCCTCAGCCTCAGCCTCAGCCTCAGCCTCAGCCTCAGCCTCAGCCTCAGCCTCAGCCTCAGCCTCAGCCTCAGCCTCAGCCTCAGCCTCAGCCTCAGCCTCAGCCTCAGCCTCAGCCTCAGCCTCAGCCTCAGCCTCAGCCTCAGCCTCAGCCTCAGCCTCAGCCTCAGCCTCAGCCTCAGCCTCAGCCTCAGCCTCAGCCTCAGCCTCAGCCTCAGCCTCAGCCTCAGCCTCAGCCTCAGCCTCAGCCTCAGCCTCAGCCTCAGCCTCAGCCTCAGCCTCAGCCTCAGCCTCAGCCTCAGCCTCAGCCTCAGCCTCAGCCTCAGCCTCAGCCTCAGCCTCAGCCTCAGCCTCAGCCTCAGCCTCAGCCTCAGCCTCAGCCTCAGCCTCAGCCTCAGCCTCAGCCTCAGCCTCAGCCTCAGCCTCAGCCTCAGCCTCAGCCTCAGCCTCAGCCTCAGCCTCAGCCTCAGCCTCAGCCTCAGCCTCAGCCTCAGCCTCAGCCTCAGCCTCAGCCTCAGCCTCAGCCTCAGCCTCAGCCTCAGCCTCAGCCTCAGCCTCAGCCTCAGCCTCAGCCTCAGCCTCAGCCTCAGCCTCAGCCTCAGCCTCAGCCTCAGCCTCAGCCTCAGCCTCAGCCTCAGCCTCAGCCTCAGCCTCAGCCTCAGCCTCAGCCTCAGCCTCAGCCTCAGCCTCAGCCTCAGCCTCAGCCTCAGCCTCAGCCTCAGCCTCAGCCTCAGCCTCAGCCTCAGCCTCAGCCTCAGCCTCAGCCTCAGCCTCAGCCTCAGCCTCAGCCTCAGCCTCAGCCTCAGCCTCAGCCTCAGCCTCAGCCTCAGCCTCAGCCTCAGCCTCAGCCTCAGCCTCAGCCTCAGCCTCAGCCTCAGCCTCAGCCTCAGCCTCAGCCTCAGCCTCAGCCTCAGCCTCAGCCTCAGCCTCAGCCTCAGCCTCAGCCTCAGCCTCAGCCTCAGCCTCAGCCTCAGCCTCAGCCTCAGCCTCAGCCTCAGCCTCAGCCTCAGCCTCAGCCTCAGCCTCAGCCTCAGCCTCAGCCTCAGCCTCAGCCTCAGCCTCAGCCTCAGCCTCAGCCTCAGCCTCAGCCTCAGCCTCAGCCTCAGCCTCAGCCTCAGCCTCAGCCTCAGCCTCAGCCTCAGCCTCAGCCTCAGCCTCAGCCTCAGCCTCAGCCTCAGCCTCAGCCTCAGCCTCAGCCTCAGCCTCAGCCTCAGCCTCAGCCTCAGCCTCAGCCTCAGCCTCAGCCTCAGCCTCAGCCTCAGCCTCAGCCTCAGCCTCAGCCTCAGCCTCAGCCTCAGCCTCAGCCTCAGCCTCAGCCTCAGCCTCAGCCTCAGCCTCAGCCTCAGCCTCAGCCTCAGCCTCAGCCTCAGCCTCAGCCTCAGCCTCAGCCTCAGCCTCAGCCTCAGCCTCAGCCTCAGCCTCAGCCTCAGCCTCAGCCTCAGCCTCAGCCTCAGCCTCAGCCTCAGCCTCAGCCTCAGCCTCAGCCTCAGCCTCAGCCTCAGCCTCAGCCTCAGCCTCAGCCTCAGCCTCAGCCTCAGCCTCAGCCTCAGCCTCAGCCTCAGCCTCAGCCTCAGCCTCAGCCTCAGCCTCAGCCTCAGCCTCAGCCTCAGCCTCAGCCTCAGCCTCAGCCTCAGCCTCAGCCTCAGCCTCAGCCTCAGCCTCAGCCTCAGCCTCAGCCTCAGCCTCAGCCTCAGCCTCAGCCTCAGCCTCAGCCTCAGCCTCAGCCTCAGCCTCAGCCTCAGCCTCAGCCTCAGCCTCAGCCTCAGCCTCAGCCTCAGCCTCAGCCTCAGCCTCAGCCTCAGCCTCAGCCTCAGCCTCAGCCTCAGCCTCAGCCTCAGCCTCAGCCTCAGCCTCAGCCTCAGCCTCAGCCTCAGCCTCAGCCTCAGCCTCAGCCTCAGCCTCAGCCTCAGCCTCAGCCTCAGCCTCAGCCTCAGCCTCAGCCTCAGCCTCAGCCTCAGCCTCAGCCTCAGCCTCAGCCTCAGCCTCAGCCTCAGCCTCAGCCTCAGCCTCAGCCTCAGCCTCAGCCTCAGCCTCAGCCTCAGCCTCAGCCTCAGCCTCAGCCTCAGCCTCAGCCTCAGCCTCAGCCTCAGCCTCAGCCTCAGCCTCAGCCTCAGCCTCAGCCTCAGCCTCAGCCTCAGCCTCAGCCTCAGCCTCAGCCTCAGCCTCAGCCTCAGCCTCAGCCTCAGCCTCAGCCTCAGCCTCAGCCTCAGCCTCAGCCTCAGCCTCAGCCTCAGCCTCAGCCTCAGCCTCAGCCTCAGCCTCAGCCTCAGCCTCAGCCTCAGCCTCAGCCTCAGCCTCAGCCTCAGCCTCAGCCTCAGCCTCAGCCTCAGCCTCAGCCTCAGCCTCAGCCTCAGCCTCAGCCTCAGCCTCAGCCTCAGCCTCAGCTGCGGCTTTACGCTGCGTACCGTCCTCCGGCACTCCCCTCAATCAACGGACATCCGGAATGTATTCGACGGCAGCACGCCCACGATTATAGCCGGGGACCTCAACGCTAAACACCCGGCATGGGGTCGACCACCAGAACCCCCGCGGGCAGGCTGCTGTACGCAGACTCGCAGGGAGGGATTACGACGTGCTCGGGCCGAACGAGCCGACGCATATTCCCTCCTGCAGTCAATACAAACCGGATGTCCTGGATATAGTGCTTAGCCAGTGTATCCAGACCCCGTCCACCTGGAGGTCCTTTACGACGCGGATACTCCAGCACCTTCCGGTGCTCATAGTGACGGACCTAAGTGCAGTCTCGGTGTCTCTGAGGTCGCCCAACACAAGAACGGACTGGGAGGCTTACAGAAGCGCACTTGTGGCGATGGACACAGGCCGTCCCATCAGGACGGCCGAAGACGTCGAGGTGGTCGCCAAGCACATCACCGAACGTATATCGGATGAGTGCAAGGCGGCCACCAAAATCGTCCAGTCGTCGTCACAGTGGCGTGGTGAGCTTCCCAGAAAGCTGAACATCAAGCTGAACCGTAAGAAGGCACTCAGAAGACTCTGGGCACGCACTCGTTGCCCACGCGTGAAGACACTTTTAAATCGGCTGTCGGAGGAGCTGTCTAGGGAAGTGATGCTGCACAGGGGAGAGTCATGGAACCGTCATCTCGATCGGATTTCGGAAAACCAGACCTCTCTTCATCACTTAAATAGGCAGCTTACCCGCACCCATTTACCGGTGTCTCCACTAGTGGATGATACGGGTCGCGTTCACTATGAAGCATCGGACAGGGCCGAGATACTGGCTACGCATTTAGAGGGGCAGTTCACACCGAACATAGCCCTAATCGCGGCCGCGGAACATCATAGGCAGGTAGAGGACCGCGTGCGGGAATTCATGTTATGTCCTGAGGAGCCTCTGCAGGGAGAAGCCTTCTTCTCTCCAGCGGAAGTGCGCAGAGCCATTCAATGGCTACCACTGCGCCGTGCACCCGGACAAGACGGAATACCCACCGCGGCGCTTAAGGCTCTGCCGGGGAGAGGTGTCGTTGCGCTAGCCCGTTTATACAACGGGATTCTGCGCACGTGCCACTTCCCGGAACAGTGGAAACTGGGGAAGATTTTCGTGCTGCCGAAGGCGGGTAAAGACAGGAGACGTCCGGCAAGCTACCGTCCTATTACGTTGCTATCACACGTAGCGAAACTTTTTGAGAAGCTGCTGCTGCGGAGGATCAACCCGTGCATAACCGTACGGGATGAACAGTTCGGCTTCCGTAGCGGCCATTCTACTACTTTGCAGCTGGCACGTGTGCTACACTACCTCGCATTCGATCACAATCGTGATCGGGTGTGCGTCGGGGTCTTTCTCGATATCGAGAAGGCCTTTGACAGGGTGTGGCATACGGGACTGCTGTATAAGCTGATAGAAAACACCACCATCCCGCCTCAGTTCGTGCGTTTGATAGCATCGTATCTGGAGGGTCGCAGCTTTTACGTCTCCGTCGATAAAGCCGATTCGGCGGTACGGCCTATTCAAGCTGGCGTTCCCCAGGAGTTGCCTTGCGCCGCGACTGTACGCGGTCTACACCGACGACATCCCCGCTCCCTTAGGTCGCGCGGAGGAGCGGGATGATGACGGTCTGTTAGCGCTTTTCGCCGACGACAGTGCGTACTTTACGTCTTCGCGTCAAGCCAACCACGCAGCCAGAAAATGCAGCGCATGTTGGACCTGCTTCCTGACTGGTTTGATAAGTGGCGGTTGACTGTCAACGTTGACAAGACTACCGCCCTTATCACCGGAAGACGGAATAAATACCCCCCCCCGCTCGAGCTCCGCGGACAAGCGATCGAATGGAATACCAGAGTGACATATCTCGGATGCCGTATTGACAGCATGCTGCGCATGGAACCGCAGGTCGAACACTCAGTTCGAACTGCGCGAGCAGCGAGTGCGATGCTGGGACCAGTACTGTCATCAAAACTACCTACGTCAACTAAGATAGGAATCTACAAAACGTACATTCGATCGCGCTTGACTTACGCCGCTCCGGCGTGGTACCCCTCACGTCCGCGTCGCAGCGAAAGCGGCTGCAGGCTAACAGAATCTGGCTGTTAGGAGAATCGTGGGAGCAGGTCGCTACGTCAGGAACGATGTTATCGCGTCTAACCTTAAGTTAGAATCTATCTCTGACTTCGTCACCCGTATCGCGCGTCGTATGTACGAACGCGCTGATACAGGAGAACATCTGCGAACATCAACCCTGCACCGCCCCGACGGGCGACCGCTTCCTCGCGAGCTGCTGTTACCGTCTCCCGACTAAGGGAATGTAGGTCGAGACGGTAACTTGCACAACAGATCGTTGAGGATAAGTGATTAGACTTTTTCGCATTTTCCCTTCCGGATTTGTATGTGACGTGAAGACGTAACGTAGCATTTCTACCTGTGCCACGAGTTGTGTCACCTGATTCCGACAGGCCTTAGATCTGTCGAGTTGATGTTCGGGTAGTGGGGGAATATCCCCGGGGCCCGGTCCCTGCAGACCTAAGTAGGTCATGTAGACGTTCTTCAGCAAAAAAAAAAGAGGGCGCCACAGGACAGAGCGTTCTCGTGCGGTGTAGTTCGATTGCGAGTACCTTAGGGGAAAACACAAGAGCTACGTTACCAACGTCCAAAGCGGAACCTCCGTTTGCAGTCGAGGTATTAACTCCTGCATTCGTTGAGGACCTCGGAGGACCGCGAGATCGCCCTGAGCTCGAAGTTCAGAACGCCTTTTTTGTGCCCACTGATACGGAGAGCATTTCTTGCACTAGGTCCCCTTTCTTTTGAGAAAGGGACCACCTAGTGCAACGCCCTTATTAGGGCGGTGACTAGCCTAACGCGAATTCCATCCGCAAGCAACGTCTGACTTGGCTCTCAACGTGGTGTGTACCCCGCAAGGAGGAGCTCCCCGCAGCGACCGCCCTGTCAGCGTTCTGCAAGCGCTAAGGCACAACCAAACAGGACTGTAACCAGTCACAGCTCTGAGAGCAGAGTAACACGTTCCGGCTCCACGAAGAAGATGTCGCAGCCAGAAGAAGACCCCCCACCCCCCCGCCCCGATAGAAGTAGGCGCCCGAAGGCGATAGGTGATAGGCCGCTCGTAGAGCGAAATTTGTTCGTTCCCGGGTCGTCGCGCATATTGCCACCGGGCTACCTCACGCGGACGAAGCCAGGAAGACCGGCATCGGACGTCGCGCTCGACGAACGCGAGGCTGAGACCTCACGCGCCGTCGAACCGGCGCCCTACCTCGCCGAATACCAGGCCGACGACGCACACCCTCGGAAGGAGACGATGTGGTCCATGAGGACAAACGCCCACGTGTCGACGATAAGAAGACGCCTACCCCACCATCAGTGACGAGGCACGCAGTACCACCAGCGTCACCAACACCCCGAAGGAAAGAAGAGGATCGGAGGAAGAAGCGGAGATGCGCGACTTTGAGGAGGAATCGCCGGAAGGGGAACGCGGTTGGGACACCACGTCCTACGCGACCCTTCCGTCGATATCGGATGAACCCCGCCCCCGCGGCGTGGCTACACCAGCTCCCCGCACCGACAAATCCCCCGCCCCACCTCCCTCAACCATCGACGTCCTATGCCCAGATGGCATCCGAGCCGGCATCTCCACGCCGTGCTACTCCCCTCCCCTTCCGCGCATCCGCCGCAGCGCCCGTTGAGCGTACGGCGGATGACCGCAAATATCCTCCCATTATTGTGGAATCCTTACCTAGCTGGACGAGCCATTTTAAGGAGTTAACCAAACGGTTAGGACATGCTCCCAACGCCCGCCCGTTCGGGAAGGGTGTTAGATTCCGACCCCAGACCGCGGCGGAATACCGGGTAATCCAAAGCTACCTCATAGAGAAGAGCGGAATCGACTCGACGATAATCTGGTACTGCTACACTCCTGCCGAAGAGCTGCCTACTAAAGTGAGCATCCGGGGGCTGCCCATGGATACGCCTGTAGACGCGATCGAAGAGGCGCTGAAAGCGATGAAATTCCCGGTAACCTTCGTGCGGTTGATACCGCCGAAGAGGGACAAACCTGGGTGCGTGTTCCACGCAAAGCTGACCCATCTACCAGCTCAAGAGCTTCAGCGCCTTTATGGCATTGACGAACTTTTATGTATGCCAGGCATTACCATCTCTGCCTGGCAAGGAAGACAAGGGCCCTCGCAATGCCATAGGTGCCAGGGCTTCGGCCATTCGTCTTTTACATGTTTCCGGCCGTACAGGTGTGTCCGATGTGCAGAAGACCACCCTGCGTCCAGCTGCCCCTACCCCAAGGACAGGCAACCCAAGTGCGCAAATTGCGCAAAGGCCCACGCAGCCAATGATCGGCGGTGCGCTGTGATACAGCGCATAGCAAGGAAAAAGGGCATCAACATCCCCACCCCTCCACCGCAAGTGCAGCGGAGAGCACAGACTGCAACGGAGGACGGATGGACGCAGGTGGGCAGGCAGCCCCCCCGCGCCGGACCCCCACCCCAGCCTCAGCCTCAGCCTCAGCCCCTAGAGCGAGACAGAAGCAGCCAGCCCCCAACCATCAACATCAACAGCGCCGATAGTCGCACCACGACCTCAACACCAGGCACCAGCACCAGCACCAGCACCAGCACCAGCACCAGCACCAGCACCAGCACCAGCACCAGCACCAGCACCAGCACCAGCACCAGCACCAGCACCAGCACCAGCAGTAGCATCAACTTCGGCAGCAGCTACTGGTGCCACGCTCATCCCCCCGGCGAACAACGCCACAGAGCGGGGGGAAGGTGCAAAGGCTAGAAAGAAGAGGGGTAAGAGGAAGCGGAAGGGGAGGGTCCAGGCCGAAGGAGCCACCTCGACGCCGATTCCAGCCCAGAGCACCACCCAACGGTCGCACATACCATCGACGGTAGCACCGGGAGGAGAAGGACAATCTCGGGCTCCACCGCAGCACACAAATCTGCTAAATTTATTTTTAAACTCTGCAAATAGAGCACCCCAAGTCGGGCAAACATCGGCTACTGTGGCGCCGTCGTTCGAGGACGTGATTTTACTTTTTGTTAGGCAGGTTATGGGACTCCTCGGGGATATTCTCGTAGCCATCACTGCCGGGAACATCCACTCGCCGCGATCGCACGCGTGTTAGCTTCACTTAGCACGGCTCGTAATGGCTCCGCAAATTAGGGCTATGTATTGGAACCCGAACGGCATTAACACCAAGCTGATCGGGCTCAAGGCTCTCGTCCGGCGATACGACATTCAAGTTGTATTGCTGGGCGAAACGAAACTAAGACCTTCGGATAGTCTGAGATTGCCGAATTTCCACGTGTATCGTCGCGATGAGGTCTCTCCTGCCGGAGTGGCCTACCGTGGCACGGCCGTACTGGTCAGGAGGGATCTCGTGCACGAGGAAATCGAGCTGCAGCCTTTCATCTCTATGCGCTCCATCGGCATCCGGCTAAAAGCCTCCGGGAAGACGCTGCGGCTTTACGCTGCGTACCGTCCTCCCGGCACTCCCCTCAATCCAACGGACATCCGGAATGTATTCGACGGCAGCACGCCCACGATTATAGCCGGGGACCTCAACGCTAAACACCCGGCATGGGGGTCGACCACCAGAACCCCCGCGGGCAGGCTGCTGTACGCAGACTCGCAGGGAGGGGATTACGACGTGCTCGGGCCGAACGAGCCGACGCATATTCCCTCCTGCAGTCAATACAAACCGGATGTCCTGGATATAGTGCTTAGCCAGTGTATCCAGACCCCGTCCACCTGGAGGTCCTTTACGACGCGGATACTCAGCACCTTCCGGTGCTCATAGTGACGGACCTAAGTGCAGTCTCGGTGTCTCTGAGGTCGCCCAACACAAGAACGGACTGGGAGGCTTACAGAAGCGCACTTGTGGCGATGGACACAGGCCGTCCCATCAGGACGGCCGAAGACGTCGAGGTGGTCGCCAAGCACATCACCGAACGTATATCGGAGGAGTGCAAAGCGGCCACCAAAATCGTCCAGTCATCGCCACGGTGGCGTGGTGAGCTTCCCAGAAAGCTGAACATCAAGCTGAACCGTAAGAAGGCACTCAGAAGACTCTGGGCACGCACTCGTTGCCCACGCGTGAAGACACTTTTAAATCGGCTGTCGGAGGAGCTGTCTATGGAAGTGATGCTGCACAGGGGAGAGTCATGGAACCGTCATCTCGACCGGATTTCGGAAAACCAGACCTCTCTTCATCACTTAAATAGGCAGCTTACCCGCACCCATTTACCGGTGTCTCCACTAGTGGATGATACGGGTCGCGTTCACTATGAAGCATCGGACAGGGCCGAGATACTGGCTACGCATCTAGAGGGCAGTTCACACCGAACATAGCCTAATCGCGGCCGCGGAACATCATAGGCAGGTAGAGGACCGCGTGCGGGAATTCATGTTATGTCCTGAGGAGCCTCTGCAGGGAGAAGCCTTCTTCTCTCCAGCGGAAGTGCGCAGAGCTATTCAATGGCTACCACTGCGCCGTGCACCCGGACAAGACGGAATACCCACCGCGGCGCTTAAGGCTCTGCCGGGGAGAGGTGTCGTTGCGCCAGCCCGTTTATATAACGGGATCCTGCGCACGTGCCACTTCCCGGAACAGTGGAAACTGGGGAAGATTTTCGTGCTGCCGAAGGCGGGCAAAGACAGAGACGTCCGGCAAGCCTCCGGGAAGACGCTGCGGCTTTACGCTGCGTACCGTCCTCCCGGCACTCCCCTCAATCCAACGGACATCCGGAATGTATTCGACGGCAGCACGCCCACGATTATAGCCGGGGACCTCAACGCTAAACACCCGGCATGGGGGTCGACCACCAGAACCCCCGCGGGCAGGCTGCTGTACGCAGACTCGCAGGGAGGGGATTACGACGTGCTCGGGCCGAACGAGCCGACGCATATTCCCTCCTGCAGTCAATACAAACCGGATGTCCTGGATATAGTGCTTAGCCAGTGTATCCAGACCCCGTCCACCTGGAGGTCCTTTACGACGCGGATACTCAGCACCTTCCGGTGCTCATAGTGACGGACCTAAGTGCAGTCTCGGTGTCTCTGAGGTCGCCCAACACAAGAACGGACTGGGAGGCTTACAGAAGCGCACTTGTGGCGATGGACACAGGCCGTCCCATCAGGACGGCCGAAGACGTCGAGGTGGTCGCCAAGCACATCACCGAACGTATATCGGAGGAGTGCAAAGCGGCCACCAAAATCGTCCAGTCATCGCCACGGTGGCGTGGTGAGCTTCCCAGAAAGCTGAACATCAAGCTGAACCGTAAGAAGGCACTCAGAAGACTCTGGGCACGCACTCGTTGCCCACGCGTGAAGACACTTTTAAATCGGCTGTCGGAGGAGCTGTCTATGGAAGTGATGCTGCACAGGGGAGAGTCATGGAACCGTCATCTCGACCGGATTTCGGAAAACCAGACCTCTCTTCATCACTTAAATAGGCAGCTTACCCGCACCCATTTACCGGTGTCTCCACTAGTGGATGATACGGGTCGCGTTCACTATGAAGCATCGGACAGGGCCGAGATACTGGCTACGCATTTAGAGGGGCAGTTCACACCGAACATAGCCCTAATCGCGGCCGCGGAACATCATAGGCAGGTAGAGGACCGCGTGCGGGAATTCATGTTATGTCCTGAGGAGCCTCTGCAGGGAGAAGCCTTCTTCTCTCCAGCGGAAGTGCGCAGAGCTATTCAATGGCTACCACTGCGCCGTGCACCCGGACAAGACGGAATACCCACCGCGGCGCTTAAGGCTCTGCCGGGGAGAGGTGTCGTTGCGCTAGCCCGTTTATTCAACGGGATTCTGCGCACGTGCCACTTCCCGGAACAGTGGAAACTGGGGAAGATTTTCGTGCTGCCGAAGGCGGGTAAAGACAGGAGACGTCCGGCAAGCTACCGTCCTATTACGTTGCTATCACACGTAGCGAAACTTTTTGAGAAGCTGCTGCTGCGGAGGATCAGCCCGTGCATAACTGTACGGGATGAACAGTTCGGTTTCCGTAGCGGCCATTCTACTACTTTGCAGCTGGCACGTGTGCTACACTACCTCGCATTCGATCACAATCGTGATCGGGTGTGCGTCGGGGTCTTTCTCGATATCGAAGGCCTTTGACAGGGTGTGGCATACGGGACTGCTGTATAAGCTGATAGAAAACACCACCATCCCGCCTCAGTTCGTGCGTTTGATAGCATCGTATCTGGAGGGTCGCAGCTTTTACGTCTCCGTCGATAAAGCCGATTCGGCGGTACGGCCTATTCAAGCTGGCGTTCCCCAGGGGAGTTGCCTCGCGCCGCGACTGTACGCGGTCTACACCGACGACATCCCGCTCCCTTAGGTCGCGCGGAGGAGCGGGATGATGACGGTCTGTTAGCGCTTTTCGCCGACGACAGTGCGTACTTTACGTCTTCGCGTCAAGCCAACCACGCAGCCAGAAAAATGCAGCGCATGTTGGACCTGCTTCCTGACTGGTTTGATAAGTGGCGGTTGACTGTCAACGTTGACAAGACTACCGCCCTTATCACCGGAAGACGGAATAAATACCCCCCCCCGCTCGAGCTCCGCGGACAAGCGATCGAATGGAATACCAGAGTGACATATCTCGGATGCCGTATTGACAGCATGCTGCGCATGGAACCGCAGGTCGAACACTCAGTTCGAACTGCGCGGGCGGCGAGTGCGATGCTGGGACCAGTACTGTCATCAAAACTACCTACGTCAACTAAGATAGGAATCTACAAAACGTACATTCGATCGCGCTTGACTTACGCCGCTCCGGCGTGGTACCCCCTCACGTCCGCGCCGCAGCGAAAGCGGCTGCAGGCCCAACAGAATCTGGCTGTTAGGAGAATCGTGGGAGCAGGTCGCTACGTCAGGAACGATGTTATCGCGTCTAACCTTAAGTTAGAATCTATCTCTGACTTCGTCACCCGTATCGCGCGTCGTATGTACGAACGCGCTGATACGGGAGAACATCCCCATCTGCGAAACATCGCTCCTTTGCACGCACGCCCCCCCGACGGGCGACCGCTTCCTCGCGAGCTGCTGTTACCGTCTCCCGACTAAGGGAATGTAGGTTGAGACGGTAACTTGCACATCAGACCGTGAGGATAAGTGATTTTACTTTTTTTCGCATTTTCCCTTCCGGATTTGTATGTGACGTGAAGACGTAACGTAGCATTTCTACCTGTGCCACGAGTTGTGTCACCTGATTCCGACAGGCCGTAGATCTGTCGAGTTGATGTTCGGGTAGTGGGGGAATATCCCCGGGGCCCGGTCCCTGCAAACCTGCATAGGATTGTAGACGTTTGACGTTCAGAGGGCGCCACAATAGCTGTTTAAATTTCTGAAGTTAAAACGCGTATAATAAATTTACATTATTGTGTGCGCGTGTTTGAATACTAACAAAAGTATCATCATCAGCAGAAGCAGCAGCAGCAGAAAATGGCAGACACTGCAGTAGCATCCGAGACCCCAGCTCCGGCGACACCGGCGAAAAACTGAAGACGACTGCGACCACCGCCGCCGCTAGAAAATCTGCCGGCTCACAGAGCGGCGGAGTGTCGAAGGCGAAGAGCGGTGGTGCCGCTCCTAAAGCTAAGAAGAGCGCTAAACCACCGACCAAGAAACCAAAAGCGCCGAAGCCTAAGAAGGCCGCAACACCGAAGTCCAAACTTTCAGCGGCGGCCACCAAGAAGGCTTCCGCCGCCAAAAAGTAGGTAGAGAGAGGGGTAGGTCTTCTCGCCCCCGTTCGGTCCGTCCGTCATTCGCACGCACGCACGCACGCACACATGATGATGATGATGGTGTGTGAATTGATGGATGGACGTGTAACGTACATGGAGGGGATGCGGATCCTTCTCTCGCGTGGGAGAACAGCTAGTTAGCGAATATCGCGATGTGGCGTGGCCGCGGACCAACCACCCACCCACCCGCGCGCTCTCTATGTTTGTTGTTGACATGTGTCGTCTGTCTCACAGACGATCAAGAACAATGGATGTGGTGCGCGCGCGCGTGTGTGTGTGTGGTGTACGTGTGTCTCGCGCCCTGTGCGTGTATACGCGCTAGCGACAGCAACGCTAAAAAGCCCTTTTCAGGGCTAACAAAGATCTCATTATAAAGTTTCTATTACTGTGTAGTGGTAGAGCAGTACGTCTGACCCTATATTCTATTACAATATGAATTGAATTGAATTAAATTACATACATACATACACACACACCAATGACTAACTAAGTGGCGCCGCCAATAGTTACGCATTTCAAGTACTTATTCAATATGATGCTTAAGACTGTCTATCTTCTAGTCGGTCGTTCGTCAAACACAACACAAATTGCGTAAAAAATATATACATATATATATATTTATTATTATTCCATTTTCTCTTCTCCTCACTCACTCTCGAGGGAGATGAGGAGAGATAGAGATATACGCGCGCGCAGATTAACATACACAAACGCACGCTCGCTCCGAGAGAGAGAGAGAGAGAGAGAGAGAGATAGAAACGGACAGAGTGAAGAGAAAACACGACGATTCAATCAATCAATCAATCAATCAATCAATCAATCAATTAATTAATTAATATTAAAACTAAACATCAACGCAACGCACGCACTGACTCAAATTTCGCACTCTCCGATACACCGCACCGTCCTTCCTTTCTTCTCCCTCCGCCTCCTCCTCCTCGCGCATTCCCCCCTCGCCCGACTGCCCGACTCTCTAATACCCACTAAGCGACATACCCATGCCCGGTTACAAATTCAAAAACACTAGCGCTGTTAGCGTGAGTTTATTCTTCTTTTGAAATTATTATTATTCAACATGTCCGGACGCGGTAAAGGTGGAAAAGTGAAGGGAAAGGCGAAGTCTCGTTCCAATCGTGCCGGTCTACAGTTTCCGGTCGGTCGTATACACAGACTGCTGCGTAAGGGAAACTACGCCGAGCGTGTCGGTGCCGGTGCACCGGTATATCTCGCGGCCGTCATGGAGTATCTCGCCGCTGAAGTGCTCGAGTTGGCCGGTAACGCGGCTCGCGACAATAAGAAGACTAGGATCATACCCAGACATCTCCAACTGGCCATCCGCAACGACGAAGAGTTGAACAAGCTCCTATCGGGCGTGACGATCGCACAGGGTGGCGTGCTGCCGAACATCCAGGCTGTCCTTTTGCCTAAGAAAACTGAGAAGAAAGCCTAAAACGGGACGTGTGTAAATGTACTCTGCACTAGCGCACGACCCGAAGAAAAGGTTGCGGTGTGCGATGATAATAATATTGTTTGTTGTGCGTGTGTGAGTGTGTGTATTACGAGGAACAAACAATACTTGTTTTAAATAAGACTATATTAAACCACCACCACCACCACCACGACGAATCATAACATTATACCACACCTATTATATCGTGCGTGTGCCCGTTACAATTTTATTGGACTGGTGGATACGCACGTGTTTACTTAAAAGGCCCTTTTGAGGGCCGCAAAAACTTTCCATGCTAAATTAAATCAGTTTCTTTGATCTATGGAAAACGACGATGAAATCGTATATTTATATGTTGTGAATAATATATATATATATACATATATAGATAATAGGTATCTGAAGAGTATTCTCAGTTGCCTTTAAAACGATGATATATGAAATTACCTAAATTATAATACCTAAATTAAAATATATATATATACATATATAGATAATAGGTATCTGAAGAGTATTCTCAGTTGCCTTTAAAACGATGATATATGAAATTACCTAAATTATAATACCTAAATTAAAATATATATATATATATAATTACATAATGATATATACAAATATATATATATATAATTACATAATGATATATACAAATATATATATATACTTTCAATCATCTTCAAAAACAAAAACAAAAAAAAAAAAATTTACCTAGAATCTGTTCATGCTGTTAGTTATAGCCTATGCGGCTTTTCCAGCTTTCGGACACGGGGCTCACGTCCCGAGGGATCCGTGGGCAGATTAATATATAAAAGCCGAACTTAATGTCGTAGACTATCTCTAGTATTATCTTATATTTCTATATACATATATATATATATATATACATATATAGATAATAGGTATCTGAAGAGTATTCTCAGTTGCCTTTAAAACGATGATATATGAAATTACCTAAATTATAATACCTAAATTAAAATATATATATATATAATTACATAATGATATATACAAATATATATATATATATACACATACATACATACATACATAATGAATAAATACCCCGACGAACGAACTTTTTTTTTTTTTAGACAACAATTAACACAAACAATAATAAATATCTTTACCCCGCCTTCGTTCCGTGTGTGTGTGGTGTAGTATTAGTCGTCGCGATATCTACACCCACCCCTCGCTAGTTCAGTTACCGTCGAGTCGGGAAAAGACTAATGCTCGCACAAAATTCGTGTTGGTGGTTGGTGTTTCATTCCACTCGGATCCCTCGAGTGGAGCAGTCGTCCCGGAAGTGCTCTCCATGCGCCTCCAGCCAGACGAAGATACTCTAATACGTACAGTGTGTTTAGTGTCTGTGTCATCATCAGGTGGTAGTAGTAGTACCAAAGTGCCAGAAAAAAACCGACAGTGCATGTGTGTGTGACCAAGTGCGGGCGGACTACCGCCCAGTGAAGTGAGTGCGTCACCGCGCACCTGCAAGGACACCTGCGCGCGTCTACCTGCGCGCCCACCGGATCCAGCGACCCCGTAAGTTGCCACACCCGCTCGCCTCAGAGGCGGCTATTGTATTTCTTTTGTTCTGTCGCATTAGGCGACCGACAGGTACTCACCTAAGCGTACCCAAGACGCTGGGATTTTATTGTATAGTTTTAGGTTTTACACCCCGCCGCAAGGCGGGGACAATAAAATCGGTTTCTCTCGCGGACGGGCCTTAAGCCCCAAAGCAAAATTAGCGATGGACGCCAGCACGATGCAGGCATTTTTTCAGGCGGCCAGCCCCGAACTATGGGCTTCCTTCATGCGCCATCTAGAAGCTCCGCGGGTCGCCTTCAGCGACAGCCCGCAATCACCGGACCCCTTACCCGCCGAAGTAGCAGCGCCTTCCGCGCGCCCTGCCACCGCCTCTCCCCGATCACGATCGACCTCCGACTCAGACTCGGAGTCCTCCGTATCGGACATGGAGGTAGGGCCTAGCCAGCCGGACGAGGGCTTCACCCTCGTCACCAATAAGCGGAAACGCCCCCGCCCAGCCGGCCGTCGTCAACTCGGCCACGTTCGCCAGACCGGGCTCAATCTCGCCGACCGCCACACCGGCAAAAAAGGCAGCCCCTCAGGCTCGCCAAGCGCCCCCTGCGGAGCGCAAAATCAAGCCCCCGCCCCCTGTGATACTACAGGAAAAATCCAAATGGACTGACGTCTCGAGGTGGTTCGCCACCCTAAAAATATCGTGCCCTAAGGCCCAAAATACGCCACAAGGCATACGTCTTAACCTACAAACAGTAGGTGACTTCCGCGCGGCCACGAAACTGCTGCGCGAGAAAAACATAGGTTTCCACACCTATGCCCTCCCGGAGGAAAGGAAACTCCGGGTCGTTATTCGCGGTCTCCCATTTGAGACAGAACTAGAGGAAGTGATCCGATCCCTTAAGGATCAAGACCTCCCAATCCTCGATGCGCGCAGGATGACAGATCCGCGCACAAAGAAACCAATGCCCCCTAATTCTGGCCACCCTAGACCTGACTCCAGAAGGTAAGGCCATATTTAACCTTAAAACACTTTGCGGCCTCTCCGGCATATCTGTGGAGGCCCCCCTCAAACGCGGACTCGTTGGACAGTGTCATCGCTGTCAATTTTACGGCCACTCGGCCAGAAACTGTTTTGCCAGACCCAGATGCGTCAAATGCATCGGGGACCATGGCACCCCGGACTGTTCGCGCCCCTCCGGAGCGACAGAGCCCCCAGCGTGCTGCCTATGCGAGGCAGAGGGCCACCCAGCGAGTTATCGCGGGTGTCCCAAAGCGCCGCAGAGGCAACGCGGCGGGACTACTCATAATGGCAAAAAAGCCAAACCTAAAAAAGCGACACCAACCCCAGCCATCCCCGTAAGGGCCGCGCCTGCTCCCAGGCCCGCCCCCACTCCAGCTGCAGCTCCAGCTCCAGCCCCCAAACCCGCTGCCCCCTTGCAAGCCCCTAAGGCCCCTGCAAAGCCAGCCTGGGCAATGCCTCCAGCTATGGCGCGCAAACAAGTCGCGCCTATCACTAGGCCAAACCCCTCCCCCGTGCAGCCTGCCTCCTCAGCGCAGGCCACACCACAACCTCTGGGTATGCAAAACCCAATTACATACTCGCTTAACTTCATCAGCTCACTCGACTTTAACGCCCTGGAGGACCTCACCAACATGGGGATCCGCCTCCAGCAGGCCAAAACGCCCTTCGAAATGCTGCAGATCACTGCAGAACACATGGGCACCATACGCTCCTTCTGGGCTCTCCAGAATGGTCCCATGCCCAGTAGGGCAACCCCCTAGTTCTGTCTCCAATGGCTAACACACCATTAGGTAGAGTCAAACCCCGCTCTCTGACTGTCTCGTATTTCAACGCGGACGGACTCAGGTCTCAAAGGACGAAGTAGCGATCCATTTAAAGAAACACAACGTCGACGTTATGCTAGTGCAA
Organism: Teinopalpus imperialis; assembly: GCA_029286865.1. Classification (NCBI taxonomy): domain Eukaryota; kingdom Metazoa; phylum Arthropoda; class Insecta; order Lepidoptera; family Papilionidae; genus Teinopalpus; species Teinopalpus imperialis. The sequence goes on from JAGSMU010001155.1 coordinate 25,923, forward strand.
GAAACCTTCTTAAAACCTAGCCACAGCGATCCCAAGATCGCAAATTACAGAGTCATCCGTGGGGACAGGTTGTCCGCCCGCAAAGGCGGCACCCTGATCTACTACAAAGGTGCTTGCACTGCGTACCGCTCGAGGTTCCGCGATTAACAAACATAGAAGCCACCGCGTGTAGGGTGGCTATGACCGGTCATAGCCCGATAGTTATCGCCTCGGTTTATCTATCACCGACGAAAACAGTTCTAGAATCGGACATCAGGACCCTAATCAACCTAGGGCCGTCGGTCGTCTTAGCAGGCGACCTAAACAGCAAACATGCCTCCTGGCATTCGATAAGGAGAACAAAACGGCAAGGCGCTTCACGCCCTCATGGGCTCTTATAGCTTCGACGTTATAGCCCCGTCTCCCCGACACGTTACGCTCTAAACTTTACGTCAAACACCCGACGTTTTAGATATTGCGTTAATCAAAATATCACCCTAGCGGTCGACTCCATCGAACCGCTACACGAATATCATCGGATCATAGGCCGGTGCTCCTCAAGCTGGGCCAATCGACAGGCGAGGTCCCTCAGACCAAAACCGTAGTCAACTGGCGTGCTCTCGAAGGTAAACTCAGAGCCACGACCACCCAGCAGCTAGATATTTCGACTAACGAGATCGACTCACCCGACAAGGCGTTTCGGGCGATCGACTCTTTAACTTCACACCTTAGCTCGGCCGTCGAAGACTCGAAAAGGACGGTCCCCGCGTCGACCGATCAATTCGGGGTCCTTCCCTCGAGTCTCCGTCGACTGATAAGATCAAAAAATCGCGCGGCAAAGCTTCACGATAGATACCCGACGGATGTTAATCGCGTTAGACTGCGCCACCTCCAAAGGGAGGTCAAAGAGCGCATAAAATCATATAACGATCAAAAATGGGGCGACCTGCTAGCAGACCTGGAGCCTTCGAATACCGCCTACTGGCGTGTGGCGCAGGGTCTCAAAGCAGACACCATCTCACCAATGCCTCCTCTAATTTTACCGGACAACGCTACTCTCGCTTTCGATGACACGGAGAAAGCCGAATATCTCGCGGACAGTCTAGAGAGCCAATGCTCCCCGTCGAACTCCCCCCGCGGACCAAGACCACCTCCTAAAGGTGAACGCCGACGTGGCGCTTAGGGCGTCGTTACCACCAGCGGGCGAACCGTTAGAACCCGTGACCACCGACGAGGTCACAAATATTATAAAAACCTCAAAAGAGGTCAGCTCCGGTCCCGACGGGATTAACAATAAAATAATTAAAGCGCTTCCCGCTAATATCATCTGCCTCCTTGTGGCAATATTCAACACGCTCCTCTCCAGCTGCTCCTTCCCGGATGCCTGGAAGGAAGCGGACGTCATCGGGATACCCAAACCGCACAAACCGCGGAACCTCCCCACCAGCTATCGCCCAATCAGTCTTTTAAACTCCGTGGGCAAGATATACGAAAGGATTATTCTTAGGCGACTTAAAGAACACGTCCTAGCTAATAGATTACTTCCCGACGAACAGTTCGGGTTTAGGAATACGCACTCTTGCGTTCAACAGGCCTTCCGCTTAACGGAACACATTCTTGCAGGACTAACCCTGAAAAACCCCATCGGTACTGGTGCACTATTCTTCGATGTCGCAAAGGCATTCGACAAAGTCTGGCATAACGGTTTAATTTATAAACTGCACTCTATCAACATACCAGACAGGCTCGTGCACATCATACGAGCCTTCTTGTCGAATCGCACTTTTCGATATCGAGTCGACGGCACGCGCTCCTCAAGCCGGCCGCTCTAGCAGGTGTCCCTCAGGGCTCCGTTCTTTCCCCTCTTATTCTCACTTTACACAAGTGATGTCCCGAAAGATCCGCAGGTCAGTCTTGCGCTTTTCGCAGACGATACCGCCCTATACTATTCAAACTTACACAAGGGCCGTATCACCATCCGACTCCAAGCCGCAGCCAACCGCCTCGCCGAGTGGTTTCGGTTATGGAGAATCGAAATTAACCCGGATAAAAGTGCAGCAGTCTTCTTCTGGAGAGGCTCATCCATTCCATTCTGCACAGCATCAGTACCTAACCGTAGAAAGTTAGGACGCATCACGATCTTCGACCGTCCCATTCCCTGGGTAGAAACGGTCAAATACCTAGGGTCACCTTAGACCGTAAACTCAGCTTCCGTCCGCATATCAAAAATCGCGCGGCAAAGCTTCACGATAGATACCCGACGGATGTTAATCGCGTTAGACTGCGCCACCTCCAAAGGGAGGTCAAAGAGCGCATAAAATCATATAACGATCAAAATGGGGCGACCTGCTAGCAGACCTGGAGCCTTCGAATACCGCCTACTGGCGTGTGGCGCAGGGTCTCAAAGCAGACACCATCTCACCAATGCCTCCTCTAATTTTACCGGACAACGCTACTCTCGCTTTCGATGACACGGAGAAAGCCGAATATCTCGCGGACAGTCTAGAGAGCCAATGCTCCCCGTCGAACTCCCCCGCGGACCAAGACCACCTCCTAAAGGTGAACGCCGACGTGGCGCTTAGGGCGTCGTTACCACCAGCGGGCGAACCGTTAGAACCCGTGACCACCGACGAGGTCACAAATATTATAAAAACCTCAAAAGAGGTCAGCTCCGGTCCCGACGGGATTAACAATAAAATAATTAAAGCGCTTCCCGCTAATATCATCTGCCTCCTTGTGGCAATATTCAACACGCTCCTCTCCAGCTGCTCCTTCCCGGATGCCTGGAAGGAAGCGGACGTCATCGGGATACCCAAACCGCACAAACCGCGGAACCTCCCCACCAGCTATCGCCCAATCAGTCTTTTAAACTCCGTGGGCAAGATATACGAAAGGATTATTCTTAGGCGACTTAAAGAACACGTCCTAGCTAATAGATTACTTCCCGACGAACAGTTCGGGTTTAGGAATACGCACTCTTGCGTTCAACAGGCCTTCCGCTTAACGGAACACATTCTTGCAGGACTAACCCTGAAAAACCCCATCGGTACTGGTGCACTATTCTTCGATGTCGCAAAGGCATTCGACAAAGTCTGGCATAACGGTTTAATTTATAAACTGCACTCTATCAACATACCAGACAGGCTCGTGCACATCATACGAGCCTTCTTGTCGAATCGCACTTTTCGATATCGAGTCGACGGCACGCGCTCCTCAAGCCGGCCGCTCCTAGCAGGTGTCCCTCAGGGCTCCGTTCTTTCCCCCCTCTTATTCTCACTTTACACAAGTGATGTCCCGAAAGATCCGCAGGTCAGTCTTGCGCTTTTCGCAGACGATACCGCCCTATACTATTCAAACTTACACAAGGGCCGTATCACCATCCGACTCCAAGCCGCAGCCAACCGCCTCGCCGAGTGGTTTCGGTTATGGAGAATCGAAATTAACCCGGATAAAAGTGCAGCAGTCTTCTTCTGGAGAGGCTCATCCATTCCATTCTGCACAGCATCAGTACCTAACCGTAGAAAGCTAGGACGCATCACGATCTTCGACCGTCCCATTCCCTGGGTAGAAACGGTCAAATACCTAGGGTCACCTTTGACCGAAAATTAAGTTTCCATCCGCATATTAAAATGCGAGAAACAAGGCCGCGTTTGTCATGAGCCGGCTTCACCCGCTCATCTGCGCTAAAAGCAAAATGTCCTTAAGACATAAACTCCTTCTATATAAGACCTGCGTAAGGCCTATTATGACCTACGCCAGCGTCGTCTTCGCCCACGTAGCCGAAAACAAAATAAATCAACTCCAAACGGTTCAAAACCGTTTCACTAGAATCGCAACCGGAGCAGAGCCGTACCAACGCAACATCGATCTGCACAGTGACTTACACCTCGTCACCATACCGGAATACCTCAAATCCATCTCGCAGCGCTTCTTCGAGAAAGCGCTTTCGCATTCTAACCCGCTAGTGGTAAACGCCGCAACCTACGATCCGGATCCGAATCCGGTAACTACGAACCGTAGACCCCGTCACGTCCTCGACGACCCCCACTTCATGGGGGAACCCTACGCCAGTCCGTCCTCAACGGACCCCGGACCCACACACAATACCTACACCTCGTCGCGTCGCCCTCGCCTCCGAGCGCGACGCAACCTTCGCGACACCGCGTACACTCGCTACACCCGCGTGTCAGGGCGGTTCTCACCGCCCACAGTCTCCGATTGATATGACAACAGGTGGCGTCCGTCAGAGGCTAGGTTCGCATACCGAAACCTCGGACGGTCATTAGTCATCACCATCCATTCTCCACTCGGGAGAATCGCAATATAGCTAGGGAACTGGCAACTTAGGTGGCATCATCAGATAGGTATGAGATCAAGAGTAGACCGACACGCTCGTTATGAGCGCTTTGTGTAAGTAAGAGAACCACAGTAGGCAAAACACGGTTAAAATAAAACCAGCTCACGGACCCCTCAGTTCCGTGAGCCCTGTATCCGATGAAGCTGTAAGAGCCGCATAGGCTAACAGCATAAACATCAACAGAATCTAGAAAAATTCGTGTTACCGTGTTGAGATATAGTAGTGGTGCGGGTGCTATTTCGATTGTGTCTAATATCTCGATCGTTTTACACTTTCCTTGTTAAAAATGCCACCTAAGACAAGTGGGAAGGCCGCCAAAAAGTCTGGCAAGGCCCAGAAAAATATCTCGAAGTCTGATAAGAAGAAGAAGAAGCACAAGAGGAAGGAGAGCTACGCTATCTACATCTACAAAGTGCTCAAGCAGGTGCATCCGGACACTGGCATATCGAGCAAGGCTATGTCTATTATGAACTCGTTCGTCAATGATATTTTCGAACGCATAGCGGCTGAGGCTTCACGGCTCGCTCACTACAACAAGCGCTCCACCATCACATCGAGGGAGGTGCAGACCTCCGTGAGACTGCTGCTGCCCGGTGAACTTGCCAAACACGCAGTCAGCGAGGGCACGAAGGCGGTCACCAAGTATACCAGCTCGAAGTGAGCGAGCGGATATGTGTGCTACCTACTACTACTACTACTACCGCTGATGATGATATACATACTACTCTACTACTGACGGAGTTCAGTTCGATGAACTGAACTCCTCTACTGTGTACAGTATTAGTTCAAAGGCCCTTTTCAGGGCCACAAACCTTGTCGAATATATTATATAAAGTTTCAAGGAGATAAGCTAATAGATCTAACCATTGTATACCTACCACCGTTTGGGCTAGGTAGGCGGCATATATATTCGTCGAATCGCAAATCTGTTATTATATTGATAAACGTATAACACACAATACATTAATTAATTATGTATATACAATAAATAGACAAACTAACTACTCTGTAATCTGAGATTAAATAAACTCTCATATTATATACCAAATATCATCACACGGTCTGCGCTCTGTCCAAAACATGCTCTGCCTGAAAGAAAGAAAAGAACTGGTAAAGATGGACTTTTGGGGAGGGTGTTGGCTGTTGTAGAATGAAGAGACGGGTATATGACACGAGTAACTATATATAAGTGTGGGTAACGAGTCCGATTTTTAATATTCACAAGACTCTCTTAACTCGAACACGTCGTCGTCGTCGTCGTTACGAGTGAACTTTGTCGCGTGTGTGTGTGTTTATAGTAAACTTAGTAGTAGTAGTAGTAGTAGTAGTAGTAGTAGTAGTAGTAGTAGTAGTAGTAGTAGTAGTAGTAGTAGTAGTAGTAGTAGTAGTAGTAGCAGTGGTCATGGCTCGCACTAAGCAAACCGCTCGCAAGTCCACCGGTGGAAAGGCGCCACGGAAACAGCTCGCCACTAAAGCTGCGCGGAAGAGTGCGCCAGCCACCGGAGGTGTTAAACCTCATCGCTACAGGCCCGGCACTGTCGCCCTCCGCGAGATTCGTCGTTACCAGAAGAGCACCGAGCTTCTTATTCGCAAATTGCCGTTCCAACGTTTGGTGCGTGAGATCGCACAAGACTTCAAAACTGATCTTCGCTTCCAGAGCTCCGCCGTGATGGCCCTCAAAGAGGCCAGCGAGGCTTACCTCGTCGGACTGTTCGAGGACACGAACCTATGTGCGATTCACGCTAAGCGCGTGACCATCATGCCGAAAGACATACAATTGGCGCGCAGAATACGCGGAGAGCGAGCTTAATGAGCCAGCCGCAAAATCGCATCGCGGCGATGGATGCGGTTGATTCGTTGGATTTACGATAGTGGACGGACTAGTGATCGTGTGTCATTTGTGAATGAGAGTCATTATTCTTCGTCGTCGTCGTCGTCGTCGTCGTCGTCGTCGTCGTCGTTACGAGTGAACTTTGTCGCGTGTGTGTGTGTTTATAGTAAACTTAGTAGTAGTAGTAGTAGTAGCAGTGGTCATGGCTCGCACTAAGCAAACCGCTCGCAAGTCCACCGGTGGAAAGGCGCCACGGAAACAGCTCGCCACTAAAGCTGCGCGGAAGAGTGCGCCAGCCACCGGAGGTGTTAAACCTCATCGCTACAGGCCCGGCACTGTCGCCCTCCGCGAGATTCGTCGTTACCAGAAGAGCACCGAGCTTCTTATTCGCAAATTGCCGTTCCAACGTTTGGTGCGTGAGATCGCACAAGACTTCAAAACTGATCTTCGCTTCCAGAGCTCCGCCGTGATGGCCCTCCAAGAGGCCAGCGAGGCTTACCTCGTCGGACTGTTCGAGGACACGAACCTATGTGCGATTCACGCTAAGCGCGTGACCATCATGCCGAAAGACATACAATTGGCGCGCAGAATACGCGGAGAGCGAGCTTAATGAGCCAGCCGCAAAATCGCATCGCGGCGATGGATGCGGTTGATTCGTTGGATTTACGATAGTGGACGGACTAGTGATCGTGTGTCATTTGTGAATGAGATAAGCTAATAGATCTAACCATTGTATACCTACCACCGTTTGGGCTAGGTAGGCGGCATATATATTCGTCGAATCGCAAATCTGTTATTATATTGATAAACGTATAACACACAATACATTAATTAATTATGTATATACAATAAATAGACAAACTAACTACTCTGTAATCTGAGATTAAATAAACTCTCATATTATATACCAAATATCATCACACGGTCTGCGCTCTGTCCAAAACATGCTCTGCCTGAAAGAAAGAAAGAACTGGTAAAGATGGACTTTTGGGGAGGGTGTTGGCTGTTGTAGAATGAAAGAGACGGGTATATGACACGAGTAACTATATATAAGTGTGGGTAACGAGTCCGATTTTTAATATTCACAAGACTCTCTTAACTCGAACACGTCGTCGTCGTCGTCGTTACGAGTGAACTTTGTCGCGTGTGTGTGTGTTGGTTAACTAACTAACAACAACTACTACTACTATAATAATATGGAAGAAGAAGTTACCAATTATTTATTTTCCTATCTATCTATCATACGATGCCCAATCATCATCATCATCATCATCATCATCATCATCATCATCATCATCATAATCCAGCATCGTATGATAGATAAGAAATAGAGATAGGTGGTCGGTACCGTTGGTTGGAGGACGTACGAGGCAAACAAACTAGATCTATCTAGATTCTATTGATGTTGATAGCCTATGCAGCTCTTACAGCTTCATCGTCGGACACAGAGCTCACAAACTAGAAGCTAAATTCTTTACGTTGTCGCTCGCGCTCACAATACAACACCTCCCTCCTCGCGTCTCAGTCACCTCAGACTCCGGTAACCGAGTGAGCGCGAGGGTAGGCTTAAATATAAATATAGTGCGCCGAGCAGTCGATACGGCACTTCTACTTCGAGACGTGACGGACGTGGTCGTCGGTCGGTTGCGCGCGCGTGTTTGTGTTTTGTTATTGACGATTTTTTCTTCTTTTATTCCCTCTGTGAAGAAAAGTTCTTACTCTTTGAGCGAAGATGACCGGTCGCGGCAAAGGCGGTAAAGGTTTGGGAAAAGGAGGAGCGAAAAGGCACAGGAAGGTTCTTCGTGATAACATCCAGGGTATTACGAAGCCCGCCATCCGTCGTCTCGCTCGCAGAGGTGGCGTGAAACGTATCTCCGGTTTGATCTACGAAGAAACTCGCGGGGTGCTGAAAGTGTTCCTCGAGAACGTGATCCGCGACGCGGTCACTTACACAGAACACGCTAAGAGGAAGACGGTCACCGCTATGGATGTCGTCTACGCTCTGAAACGTCAAGGACGCACCCTCTACGGCTTCGGAGGATAAAGGAAAGAAGAAGCACAGATCTTCTTCTTCTTCTTCTTCTTCTTCTTCTTCTTCTTCTTCTTCTTCTTCTTCTTCTTCTTCTTCTTCTTCTTCTTCTTCTTCTTCTTCTTCTTCTTCTTCTTCTTCTTCTTCTTCTTCTTCTTCTTCTTCTTCTTCTTCTTCTTCTTCTTCTTCTTCTTCTTCTTCTTCTTCTTCTTCTTCTTCTTCTTCTTCTTCTTCTTCTTCTTCTTCTTCTTCTTCTTCTTCTTCTTCTTCTTCTTCTTCTTCTTCTTCTTCTTCTTCTTCTTCTTCTTCTTCTTCTTCTTCTTCTTCTTCTTCTTCTTCTTCTTCTTCTTCTTCTTCTTCTTCTTCTTCTTCTTCTTCTTCTTCTTCTTCTTCTTCTTCTTCTTCTTCTTCTTCTTCTTCTTCTTCTTCTTCTTCTTCTTCTTCTTCTTCTTCTTCTTCTTCTTCTTCTTCTTCTTCTTCTTCTTCTTCTTCTTCTTCTTCTTCTTCTTCTTCTTCTTCTTCTTCTTCTTCTTCTTCTTCTTCTTCTTCTTCTTCTTCTTCTTCTTCTTCTTCTTCTTCTTCTTCTTCTTCTTCTTCTTCTTCTTCTTCTTCTTCTTCTTCTTCTTCTTCTTCTTCTTCTTCTTCTTCTTCTTCTTCTTCTTCTTCTTCTTCTTCTTCTTCTTCTTCTTCTTCTTCTTCTTCTTCTTCTTCTTCTTCTTCTTCTTCTTCTTCTTCTTCTTCTTCTTCTTCTTCTTCTTCTTCTTCTTCTTCTTCTTCTTCTTCTTCTTCTTCTTCTTCTTCTTCTTCTTCTTCTTCTTCTTCTTCTTCTTCTTCTTCTTCTTCTTCTTCTTCTTCTTCTTCTTCTTCTTCTTCTTCTTCTTCTTCTTCTTCTTCTTCTTCTTCTTCTTCTTCTTCTTCTTCTTCTTCTTCTTCTTCTTCTTCTTCTTCTTCTTCTTCTTCTTCTTCTTCTTCTTCTTCTTCTTCTTCTTCTTCTTCTTCTTCTTCTTCTTCTTCTTCTTCTTCTTCTTCTTCTTCTTCTTCTTCTTCTTCTTCTTCTTCTTCTTCTTCTTCTTCTTCTTCTTCTTCTTCTTCTTCTTCTTCTTCTTCTTCTTCTTCTTCTTCTTCTTCTTCTTCTTCTTCTTCTTCTTCTTCTTCTTCTTCTTCTTCTTCTTCTTCTTCTTCTTCTTCTTCTTCTTCTTCTTCTTCTTCTTCTTCTTCTTCTTCTTCTTCTTCTTCTTCTTCTTCTTCTTCTTCTTCTTCTTCTTCTTCTTCTTCTTCTTCTTCTTCTTCTTCTTCTTCTTCTTCTTCTTCTTCTTCTTCTTCTTCTTCTTCTTCTTCTTCTTCTTCTTCTTCTTCTTCTTCTTCTTCTTCTTCTTCTTCTTCTTCTTCTTCTTCTTCTTCTTCTTCTTCTTCTTCTTCTTCTTCTTCTTCTTCTTCTTCTTCTTCTTCTTCTTCTTCTTCTTCTTCTTCTTCTTCTTCTTCTTCTTCTTCTTCTTCTTCTTCTTCTTCTTCTTCTTCTTCTTCTTCTTCTTCTTCTTCTTCTTCTTCTTCTTCTTCTTCTTCTTCTTCTTCTTCTTCTTCTTCTTCTTCTTCTTCTTCTTCTTCTTCTTCTTCTTCTTCTTCTTCTTCTTCTTCTTCTTCTTCTTCTTCTTCTTCTTCTTCTTCTTCTTCTTCTTCTTCTTCTTCTTCTTCTTCTTCTTCTTCTTCTTCTTCTTCTTCTTCTTCTTCTTCTTCTTCTTCTTCTTCTTCTTCTTCTTCTTCTTCTTCTTCTTCTTCTTCTTCTTCTTCTTCTTCTTCTTCTTCTTCTTCTTCTTCTTCTTCTTCTTCTTCTTCTTCTTCTTCTTCTTCTTCTTCTTCTTCTTCTTCTTCTTCTTCTTCTTCTTCTTCTTCTTCTTCTTCTTCTTCTTCTTCTTCTTCTTCTTCTTCTTCTTCTTCTTCTTCTTCTTCTTCTTCTTCTTCTTCTTCTTCTTCTTCTTCTTCTTCTTCTTCTTCTTCTTCTTCTTCTTCTTCTTCTTCTTCTTCTTCTTCTTCTTCTTCTTCTTCTTCTTCTTCTTCTTCTTCTTCTTCTTCTTCTTCTTCTTCTTCTTCTTCTTCTTCTTCTTCTTCTTCTTCTTCTTCTTCTTCTTCTTCTTCTTCTTCTTCTTCTTCTTCTTCTTCTTCTTCTTCTTCTTCTTCTTCTTCTTCTTCTTCTTCTTCTTCTTCTTCTTCTTCTTCTTCTTCTTCTTCTTCTTCTTCTTCTTCTTCTTCTTCTTCTTCTTCTTCTTCTTCTTCTTCTTCTTCTTCTTCTTCTTCTTCTTCTTCTTCTTCTTCTTCTTCTTCTTCTTCTTCTTCTTCTTCTTCTTCTTCTTCTTCTTCTTCTTCTTCTTCTTCTTCTTCTTCTTCTTCTTCTTCTTCTTCTTCTTCTTCTTCTTCTTCTTCTTCTTCTTCTTCTTCTTCTTCTTCTTCTTCTTCTTCTTCTTCTTCTTCTTCTTCTTCTTCAATGAGAGTCATTATTCTTCGTCGATGAGAACGCGACGCGACGCGATGAATGAATGAAGAGACGAGATATTTGTATATATTATCGTCGATCGATCCATCCATCATCGTATGTTCATATAATCAACCTCTAAATAACAAAGGCCCTTTTCAGGGCCGCATATATTCTATGTTACCCCGCCGCCCGTGCGTTTTAATGTGGGTTTCTTTGTATAGATATGAGAACGTCTTACTTTATTATTACATACATCATATGCAGGTAGAACACACCACACACAGACAGACACACGATATATAATATTACACAAAACTAACAGAACATAAAATATATGTCCTTTTCCACAAAGTCGTATGTGTGTGTGTGTTGGTTAACTAACTAACAACAACTACTACTACTACTACTACTACTACTACTACTACTACTACTACTACTACTACTACTACTACTACTACTACTACTACTACTACTACTACTACTACTACTACTACTATAATAATATGGAAGAAGAAGTTACCAATTATTTATTTTCCTATCTATCTATCATACGATGCCCAATCATCATCATCATCATCATCATCATCATCATCATCATCATCATCATCATCATCATCATCATCATCATCATCATAATCCAGCATCGTATGATAGATAAGAAATAGAGAGATAGGTGGTCGGTACCGTTGGTTGGAGGACGTACGAGGCAAACAAACTAGATCTATCTAGATTCTATTGATGTTGATAGCCTATGCAGCTCTTACAGCTTCATCGTCGGACACAGAGCTCACAAACTAGAAGCTAAATTCTTTACACGTTGTCGCTCGCGCTCACAATACAACACCTCCCTCCTCGCGTCTCAGTCACCTCAGACTCCGGTAACCGAGTGAGCGCGAGGGTAGGCTTAAATATAAATATAGTGCGCCGAGCAGTCGATACGGCACTTCTACTTCGAGACGTGACGGACGTGGTCGTCGGTCGGTTGCGCGCGCGTGTTTGTGTTTTGTTATTGACGATTTTTTTTTTCTTCTTTTATTCCCTCTGTGAAGAAAAGTTCTTACTCTTTGAGCGAAGATGACCGGTCGCGGCAAAGGCGGTAAAGGTTTGGGAAAAGGAGGAGCGAAAAGGCACAGGAAGGTTCTTCGTGATAACATCCAGGGTATTACGAAGCCCGCCATCCGTCGTCTCGCTCGCAGAGGTGGCGTGAAACGTATCTCCGGTTTGATCTACGAAGAAACTCGCGGGGTGCTGAAAGTGTTCCTCGAGAACGTGATCCGCGACGCGGTCACTTACACAGAACACGCTAAGAGGAAGACGGTCACCGCTATGGATGTCGTCTACGCTCTGAAACGTCAAGGACGCACCCTCTACGGCTTCGGAGGATAAAGGAAAGAAGAAGCACAGATCTTCTTCTTCTTCAATTCTATTTGAAGCTTCGTTCGTTCGTCGTGTTACGCTATGTGCGGCAAGGCATAATCGCCTACCACCACCCCACCACCGCCGCCGCACCACTCTACAGTTACATTCATATAAACATATTACTTACTACATGGCGTATGTGCGCATGTAGATGTGTGTGTGCATGTGTAATAAATAGCGTAGGTAGCATGACGATACTGTGGATACAGAAAGAAGAAGAAGATTATAATAGATAAATAAAAGGCCCTTTTCAGGGCCGCATATATTCTATGTTACCCCCGCCGCCCGTGCGTTTTAATGTGGGTTTCTTTGTATAGATATGAGAACGTCTTACTTTATTATTACATACATCATATGCAGGTAGAACACACCACACACAGACAGACACACGATATATAATATTACACAAAACTAACAGAACATAAAATATATGTCCTTTTCCACAAAGTCGTATGTGTGTGTGTGTTGGTTAACTAACTAACAACAACTACTACTACTATAATAATATGGAAGAAGAAGTTACCAATTATTTATTTTCCTATCTATCTATCATACGATGCCCAATCAATCATCATCATCATCATAATCCAGCATCGTATGATAGATAAGAAATAGAGAGATAGGTGGTCGGTACCGTTGGTTGGAGGACGTACGAGGCAAACAAACTAGATCTATCTAGATTCTATTGATGTTGATAGCCTATGCAGCTCTTACAGCTTCATCGTCGGACACAGAGCTCACAAACTAGAAGCTAAATTCTTTACACGTTGTCGCTCGCGCTCACAATACAACACCTCCCTCCTCGCGTCTCAGTCACCTCAGACTCCGGTAACCGAGTGAGCGCGAGGGTAGGCTTAAATATAAATATAGTGCGCCGAGCAGTCGATACGGCACTTCTACTTCGAGACGTGACGGACGTGGTCGTCGGTCGGTTGCGCGCGCGTGTTTGTGTTTTGTTATTGACGATTTTTTCTTCTTTTATTCCCTCTGTGAAGAAAAGTTCTTACTCTTTGAGCGAAGATGACCGGTCGCGGCAAAGGCGGTAAAGGTTTGGGAAAAGGAGGAGCGAAAAGGCACAGGAAGGTTCTTCGTGATAACATCCAGGGTATTACGAAGCCCGCCATCCGTCGTCTCGCTCGCAGAGGTGGCGTGAAACGTATCTCCGGTTTGATCTACGAAGAAACTCGCGGGGTGCTGAAAGTGTTCCTCGAGAACGTGATCCGCGACGCGGTCACTTACACAGAACACGCTAAGAGGAAGACGGTCACCGCTATGGATGTCGTCTACGCTCTGAAACGTCAAGGACGCACCCTCTACGGCTTCGGAGGATAAAGGAAAGAAGAAGCACAGATCTTCTTCTTCTTCTTCTTCTTCAATTCTATTTGAAGCTTCGTTCGTTCGTTCGTTCGTCGTGTTACGCTATGTGCGGCAAGGCATAATCGCCTACCACCACCCCACCACCGCCGCCGCACCACTCTACAGTTACATTCATATAAACATATTACTTACTACATGGCGTATGTGCGCATGTAGATGTGTGTGTGTGCATGTGTAATAAATAGCGTAGGTAGCATGACGATACTGTGGATACAGAAAGAAGAAGAAGAAGAAGAAGAAGAAGAAGAAGAAGAAGAAGAAGAAGAAGAAGATTATAATAGATAAATAAAAGGCCCTTTTCAGGGCCGCATATGGATCACGAAACCTTGATATGTTTCATAGATAGATTCCGACGTATCGCCGTTGTCGACATAACATAAAATAAATATATAGAAATGTTCTCGACCACTATCACTACACACACTAAGATTGACCCTATACATATATATATATATATATACATATATATATATATATATATATACATACATATATATATATACAATTCATTATCTTAAAAATAATATTAATTAAATAATGATATATGAAATACAAAAGACAGAAAAGTCAAAGAAAAAAAAAAAAAAACATACAACATACGTTAGTTGCATGACACTCAGACTGCGCTAGCGTGCGTGCTGTGTTATATATAATAGATGTATGTGTAAAAATAAATAAACATACATTTCTTTGTTTGTTCTTTCGTATAATATAATAATAATATTATTATTATTACTACTACGATAACTATTCCGAGAGAGCGCGCGTCGTCGTTCAAGAGTGATGTTCTACTCTCTATCTCCTCGCTTTGAAAGAGGACGAGGATTACAATGGGAAAGAAAGCTTCTCTCGAGGCCTGAACGCCGGTGTTCATGTTGAAGACTGACATATATGCGAATACGGATTCAAGTGGAGTTATTTTGAAACATTATAAATAATTTTCAAGGGTCGAACCTTACGTATTGAGAGTTCAGTCTGTGAGCTGGGAGAGCTCTACATGTTTTACGACCTTCGACGTATAATCGGCCGCTGCTTTTCGAATTATGCATTACCGGCGGGACCTCCGCTTCCTGTTCAATCTGAGGATCCTCACTTTCACTGGATCGAATTAAAGCTGACTAGGAGAATGATAGAATAGAGAAAAATCAATTTAAAACGTGTGTCTCAGTACGCACAGAATACAGTGAACAAAATAAACATACGCCAGTCTGTTCTCGATCGTCACATCTTTCCGTGTATTGATCGTTCACGTAAACAGTCTCAATAATATAACGTACGTGCATTCTGAATGCGATAATATTTATGTGTCCCGTTAAAAATTAAATTTAATTCGAGACGTTCTAGTGAAAAGTTATAAGTGTTCATACGAGAAAACGTCTCAAAGCACCACGGTTCTCCTTATGGTTTTGCTTTGCGGCGGGGGGGTAGAGTAGGTCGCCAGAGGGCGCCACAATAGCTGTTTAAATTTCTGAAGTTAAAACGCGTATAATAAATTTACATTATTGTGTGCGCGTGTTTGAATACTAACAAAAGTATCATCATCAGCAGAAGCAGCAGCAGCAGAAAATGGCAGACACTGCAGTAGCATCCGAGACCCCAGCTCCGGCGACACCGGCGAAAAAACTGAAGACGACTGCGACCACCGCCGCCGCTAGAAAATCTGCCGGCTCACAGAGCGGCGGAGTGTCGAAGGCGAAGAGCGGTGGTGCCGCTCTAAAGCTAAGAAGAGCGCTAAACCACCGACCAAGAAACCAAAAGCGCCGAAGCCTAAGAAGGCCGCAACACCGAAGTCAAACTTTCAGCGGCGGCCACCAAGAAGGCTTCCGCCGCCAAAAGTAGGTAGAGAGAGGGTAGGTCTTCTCGCCCCCGTTCGGTCCGTCCGTCATTCGCACGCACGCACGCACGCACGCACGCACGCACGCACGCACGCACGCACGCACGCACGCACGCACGCACGCACGCACGCACGCACGCACGCACGCACGCACGCACGCACGCACGCACGCACGCACGCACGCACGCACGCACGCACGCACGCACGCACGCACGCACGCACGCACGCACGCACGCACGCACGCACGCACGCACGCACGCACGCACGCACGCACGCACGCACGCACGCACGCACGCACGCACGCACGCACGCACGCACGCACGCACGCACACATGATGATGATGATGGTGTGTGAATTGATGGATGGACGTGTAACGTACATGGAGGGATGCGGATCCTTCTCTCGCGTGGGAGAACAGCTAGTTAGCGAATATCGCGATGTGGCGTGGCCGCGGACCAACCACCCACCCACCCGCGCGCTCTCTATGTTTGTTGTTGACATGTGTCGTCTGTCTCACAGACGATCAAGAACAATGGATGTGGTGCGCGCGCGCGTGTGTGTGTGTGTGTGTGTGTGTGTGTGTGTGTGTGTGTGTGTGTGTGTGTGGTGTACGTGTGTCTCGCGCCCTGTGCGTGTATACGCGCTAGCGACAGCAACGCTAAAAAGCCCTTTTCAGGGCTAACAAAGATCTCATTATAAAGTTTCTATTACTGTGTAGTGGTAGAGCAGTACGTCTGACCCTATATTCTATTACAATATGAATTGAATTGAATTGAATTGAATTGAATTGAATTGAATTGAATTGAATTGAATTGAATTGAATTGAATTGAATTGAATTGAATTGAATTGAATTGAATTGAATTGAATTGAATTGAATTGAATTGAATTGAATTGAATTGAATTAAATTACATACATACATACATACATACATACATACATACATACATACATACATACATACATACATACATACATACATACATACATACATACATACATACATACATACATACATACATACATACATACATACATACATACATACATACATACATACATACATACATACATACATACATACATACATACATACATACATACATACATACATACATACATACATACATACATACATACATACATACATACATACATACATACATACATACATACATACATACATACATACATACATACATACATACATACATACATACATACATACATACATACATACATACATACATACATACATACATACATACATACATACATACATACATACATACATACATACATACATACATACATACATACATACATACATACATACATACATACATACATACATACATACATACATACATACATACATACATACATACATACATACATACATACATACATACATACATACATACATACATACATACATACATACATACATACATACATACATACATACATACATACATACATACATACATACATACATACATACATACATACATACATACATACATACATACATACATACATACATACATACATACATACATACATACATACATACATACATACATACATACATACATACATACATACATACATACATACATACATACATACATACATACATACATACATACATACATACATACATACATACATACATACATACATACATACATACATACATACATACATACATACATACATACATACATACATACATACATACATACATACATACATACATACATACATACATACATACATACATACATACATACATACATACATACATACATACATACATACATACATACATACATACATACATACATACATACATACATACATACATACATACATACATACATACATACATACATACATACATACATACATACATACATACATACATACATACATACATACATACATACATACATACATACATACATACATACATACATACATACATACATACATACATACATACATACATACATACATACATACATACATACATACATACATACATACATACATACATACATACATACATACATACATACATACATACATACATACATACATACATACATACATACATACATACATACATACATACATACATACATACATACATACATACATACATACATACATACATACATACATACATACATACATACATACATACATACATACATACATACATACATACATACATACATACATACATACATACATACATACATACATACATACATACATACATACATACATACATACATACATACATACATACATACATACATACATACATACATACATACATACATACATACATACATACATACATACATACATACATACATACATACATACATACATACATACATACATACATACATACATACATACATACATACATACATACATACATACATACATACATACATACATACATACATACATACATACATACATACATACATACATACATACATACATACATACATACATACATACATACATACATACATACATACATACATACATACATACATACATACATACATACATACATACATACATACATACATACATACATACATACATACATACATACATACATACATACATACATACATACATACATACATACATACATACATACATACATACATACATACATACATACATACATACATACATACATACATACATACATACATACATACATACATACATACATACATACATACATACATACATACATACATACATACATACATACATACATACATACATACATACATACATACATACATACATACATACATACATACATACATACATACATACATACATACATACATACATACATACATACATACATACACAGAAGCTGGCCCCGTTCATCAGGAAATATCTGAAGGGTGCTGTAGAATCGGGCGCTCTAATACAGACTAAGGGCAAGGGCGCGTCCGGTTCCTTCAAATTGGAATCCAAATCGGCCGCATCTAAGAAACCATCGACGGGCAAGACCGCCGGCGGCAGGGCAGCGGTGCCGCAACCGGATCTTCGGCAGCGGCCGCGAAAGCCAAGAAGGGAACCGTAACCGCCGCGGCCGCCGGCAAAGGCAAGAAGGGGCCTCCGCAGCAGCCTCATCGGCGGCGACGGCGACGCCTTCGTCACCCTCAAAGTGAAACCATCCGCTGCGACTAAGGATAAGAAGGCGGCCGCAGCGAAGAAGAAACCCACCGCCGCCGCTAGAAAATCTGCCGGCTCACAGAGCGGCGGAGTGTCGAAGGCGAAGAGCGGTGGTGCCGCTCCTAAAGCTAAGAAGAGCGCTAAACCACCGACCAAGAAACCAAAAGCGCCGAAGCCTAAGAAGGCCGCAACACCGAAGTCCAAACTTTCAGCGGCGGCCACCAAGAAGGCTTCCGCCGCCAAAAAGTAGGTAGAGAGAGGGGTAGGTCTTCTCGCCCCCGTTCGGTCCGTCCGTCATTCGCACGCACGCACGCACACATGATGATGATGATGGTGTGTGAATTGATGGATGGACGTGTAACGTACATGGAGGGGATGCGGATCCTTCTCTCGCGTGGGAGAACAGCTAGTTAGCGAATATCGCGATGTGGCGTGGCCGCGGACCAACCACCCACCCACCCGCGCGCTCTCTATGTTTGTTGTTGACATGTGTCGTCTGTCTCACAGACGATCAAGAACAATGGATGTGGTGCGCGCGCGCGTGTGTGTGTGTGTGTGGTGTACGTGTGTCTCGCGCCCTGTGCGTGTATACGCGCTAGCGACAGCAACGCTAAAAAGCCCTTTTCAGGGCTAACAAAGATCTCATTATAAAGTTTCTATTACTGTGTAGTGGTAGAGCAGTACGTCTGACCCTATATTCTATTACAATATGAATTGAATTGAATTGAATTGAATTAAATTACATACATACATACATACATACATACACACACACCAATGACTAACTAAGTGGCGCCGCCAGCCAGATTACGCATTTCAAGTACTTATTCAATATGATGCTTAAGACTGTCTATCTTCTAGTCGGTCGTTCGTCAAACACAACACAAATTGCGTAAAAAATATATACATATATATATATTTATTATTATTCCATTTTCTCTTCTCCTCACTCACTCTCGAGGGAGATGAGGAGAGATAGAGATATACGCGCGCGCAGATTAACATACACAAACGCACGCTCGCTCCGAGAGAGAGAGAGAGAGAGAGAGATAGAAACGGACAGAGTGAAGAGAAAACACGACGATTCAATCAATTTATTAATTAATATTAAAAACTAAACATCAACGCAACGCACGCACTGACTCAAATTTCGCACTCTCCGATACACCGCACCGTCCTTCCTTTCTTCTCCCTCCGCCTCCTCCTCCTCCTCCTCGCGCATTCCCCCCTCGCCCGACTGCCCGACTCTCTAATACCCACTAAGCGACATACCCATGCCCGGTTACAAATTCAAAAACACTAGCGCTGTTAGCGTGAGTTTATTCTTCTTTTGAAATTTATTATTCAACATGTCCGGACGCGGTAAAGGTGGAAAAGTGAAGGGAAAGGCGAAGTCCCGTTCCAATCGTGCCGGTCTACAGTTTCCGGTCGGTCGTATACACAGACTGCTGCGTAAGGGAAACTACGCCGAGCGTGTCGGTGCCGGTGCACCGGTATATCTCGCGGCCGTCATGGAGTATCTCGCCGCTGAAGTGCTCGAGTTGGCCGGTAACGCGGCTCGCGACAATAAGAAGACTAGGATCATACCCAGACATCTCCAACTGGCCATCCGCAACGACGAAGAGTTGAACAAGCTCCTATCGGGCGTGACGATCGCACAGGGTGGCGTGCTGCCGAACATCCAGGCTGTCCTTTTGCCTAAGAAAACTGAGAAGAAAGCCTAAAACGGGACGTGTGTAAATGTACTCTGCACTAGCGCACGACCCGAAGAAAAGGTTGCGGTGTGCGATGATAATAATATTGTTTGTTGTGCGTGTGTGAGTGTGTGTATTACGAGGAACAAACAATACTTGTTTTAAATAAGACTATATTAAACCACCACCACCACGACGAATCATAACATTATACCACACCTATTATATCGTGCGTGTGCCCGTTACAATTTTATTGGACTGGTGGATACGCACGTGTTTACTTAAAAGGCCCTTTTGAGGGCCGCAAAAACTTTCCATGCTAAATTAAATCAGTTTCTTTGATCTATGGAAAACGACGATGAAATCGTATATTTATATGTTGTGAATAATATATATATATAATTACATAATGATATATACAAATATATATATATAATTACATAATGATATATACAAATATATATATATATATATACACATACATACATAATGAATAAATACCCCGACGAACGAACTTTTTTTTTTTTTAGACAACAATTAACACAAACAATAATAAATATCTTTACCCCGCCTTCGTTCCGTGTGTGTGTGGTGTACGTGTGTCTCGCGCCCTGTGCGTGTATACGCGCTAGCGACAGCAACGCTAAAAGCCCTTTTCAGGGCTAACAAAGATCTCATTATAAAGTTTCTATTACTGTGTAGTGGTAGAGCAGTACGTCTGACCCTATATTCTATTACAATATGAATTGAATTGAATTGAATTGAATTGAATTGAATTGAATTGAATTGAATTAAATTACATACATACATACATACATACATACATACATACATACATACATAATGAATAAATACCCCGACGAACGAACTTTTTTTTTTTTTAGACAACAATTAACACAAACAATAATAAATATCTTTACCCCGCCTTCGTTCCGTGTGTGTGTGGTGTACGTGTGTCTCGCGCCCTGTGCGTGTATACGCGCTAGCGACAGCAACGCTAAAAGCCCTTTTCAGGGCTAACAAAGATCTCATTATAAAGTTTCTATTACTGTGTAGTGGTAGAGCAGTACGTCTGACCCTATATTCTATTACAATATGAATTGAATTGAATTGAATTGAATTGAATTGAATTGAATTGAATTGAATTGAATTGAATTGAATTGAATTGAATTGAATTGAATTGAATTAAATTACATACATACATACATACATACATACATACATACATACATACATACATACATACATACATACATACATACATACATACATACATACATACATACATACATACATACATACATACATACATACATACATACATAATGAATAAATACCCCGACGAACGAACTTTTTTTTTTTTTAGACAACAATTAACACAAACAATAATAAATATCTTTACCCCGCCTTCGTTCCGTGTGTGTGTGGTGTAGTATTAGTCGTCGCGATATCTACACCCACCCCTCGCTAGTTCAGTTACCGTCGAGTCGGGAAAAGACTAATGCTCGCACAAAATTCGTGTTACCGTGTTGAGATATAGTAGTGGTGCGGGTGCTATTTCGATTGTGTCTAATATCTCGATCGTTTTACACTTTCCTTGTTAAAAATGCCACCTAAGACAAGTGGGAAGGCCGCCAAAAAGTCTGGCAAGGCCCAGAAAAATATCTCGAAGTCTGATAAGAAGAAGAAGAAGCACAAGAGGAAGGAGAGCTACGCTATCTACATCTACAAAGTGCTCAAGCAGGTGCATCCGGACACTGGCATATCGAGCAAGGCTATGTCTATTATGAACTCGTTCGTCAATGATATTTTCGAACGCATAGCGGCTGAGGCTTCACGGCTCGCTCACTACAACAAGCGCTCCACCATCACATCGAGGGAGGTGCAGACCTCCGTGAGACTGCTGCTGCCCGGTGAACTTGCCAAACACGCAGTCAGCGAGGGCACGAAGGCGGTCACCAAGTATACCAGCTCGAAGTGAGCGAGCGGATATGTGTGCTACCTACTACTACTACTACTACTACTACTACTACTACTACCGCTGATGATGATATACATACTACTCTACTACTGACGGAGTTCAGTTCGATGAACTGAACTCCTCTACTGTGTACAGTATTAGTTCAAAGGCCCTTTTCAGGGCCACAAACCTTAATCGAATATATTATATAAAGTTTCAAGGAGATAAGCTAATAGATCTAACCATTGTATACCTACCACCGTTTGGGCTAGGTAGGCGGCATATATATTCGTCGAATCGCAAATCTGTTATTATATTGATAAACGTATAACACACAATACATTAATTAATTATGTATATACAATAAATAGACAAACTAACTACTCTGTAATCTGAGATTAAATAAACTCTCATATTATATACCAAATATCATCACACGGTCTGCGCTCTGTCCAAAACATGCTCTGCCTGAAAGAAAGAAAAGAACTGGTAAAGATGGACTTTTGGGGAGGGTGTTGGCTGTTGTAGAATGAAGAGACGGGTATATGACACGAGTAACTATATATAAGTGTGGGTAACGAGTCCGATTTTTAATATTCACAAGACTCTCTTAACTCGAACACGTCGTCGTCGTCGTCGTCGTCGTTACGAGTGAACTTTGTCGCGTGTGTGTGTGTTGGTTAACTAACTAACAACAACTACTACTACTATAATAATATGGAAGAAGAAGTTACCAATTATTTATTTTCCTATCTATCTATCATACGATGCCCAATCATCATCATCATCATCATCATCATCATCATCATCATCATCATCATCATCATCATCATCATCATCATCATCATCATCATCATCATCATCATCATCATCATAATCCAGCATCGTATGATAGATAAGAAATAGAGATAGGTGGTCGGTACCGTTGGTTGGAGGACGTACGAGGCAAACAAACTAGATCTATCTAGATTCTATTGATGTTGATAGCCTATGCAGCTCTTACAGCTTCATCGTCGGACACAGAGCTCACAAACTAGAAGCTAAATTCTTTACACGTTGTCGCTCGCGCTCACAATACAACACCTCCCTCCTCGCGTCTCAGTCACCTCAGACTCCGGTAACCGAGTGAGCGCGAGGGTAGGCTTAAATATAAATATAGTGCGCCGAGCAGTCGATACGGCACTTCTACTTCGAGACGTGACGGACGTGGTCGTCGGTCGGTTGCGCGCGCGTGTTTGTGTTTTGTTATTGACGATTTTTTCTTCTTTTATTCCCTCTGTGAAGAAAAGTTCTTACTCTTTGAGCGAAGATGACCGGTCGCGGCAAAGGCGGTAAAGGTTTGGGAAAAGGAGGAGCGAAAAGGCACAGGAAGGTTCTTCGTGATAACATCCAGGGTATTACGAAGCCCGCCATCCGTCGTCTCGCTCGCAGAGGTGGCGTGAAACGTATCTCCGGTTTGATCTACGAAGAAACTCGCGGGGTGCTGAAAGTGTTCCTCGAGAACGTGATCCGCGACGCGGTCACTTACACAGAACACGCTAAGAGGAAGACGGTCACCGCTATGGATGTCGTCTACGCTCTGAAACGTCAAGGACGCACCCTCTACGGCTTCGGAGGATAAAGGAAAGAAGAAGCACAGATCTTCTTCTTCTTCAATTCTATTTGAAGCTTCGTTCGTTCGTTCGTCGTGTTACGCTATGTGCGGCAAGGCATAATCGCCTACCACCACCCCACCACCGCCGCCGCACCACTCTACAGTTACATTCATATAAACATATTACTTACTACATGGCGTATGTGCGCATGTAGATGTGTGTGTGTGCATGTGTAATAAATAGCGTAGGTAGCATGACGATACTGTGGATACAGAAAGAAGAAGAAGATTATAATAGATAAATAAAAGGCCCTTTTCAGGGCCGCATATATTCTATGTTACCCCGCCGCCCGTGCGTTTTAATGTGGGTTTCTTTGTATAGATATGAGAACGTCTTACTTTATTATTACATACATCATATGCAGGTAGAACACACCACACACAGACAGACACACGATATATAATATTACACAAAACTAACAGAACATAAAATATATGTCCTTTTCCACAAAGTCGTATGTGTGTGTGTGCATGTGTAATAAATAGCGTAGGTAGCATGACGATACTGTGGATACAGAAAGAAGAAGAAGAAGATTATAATAGATAAATAAAAGGCCCTTTTCAGGGCCGCATATATTCTATGTTACCCCGCCGCCCGTGCGTTTTAATGTGGGTTTCTTTGTATAGATATGAGAACGTCTTACTTTATTATTACATACATCATATGCAGGTAGAACACACCACACACAGACAGACACACGATATATAATATTACACAAAACTAACAGAACATAAAATATATGTCCTTTTCCACAAAGTCGTATGTGTGTGTGTGTGTTGGTTAACTAACTAACAACAACTACTACTACTACTACTACTACTATAATAATATGGAAGAAGAAGTTACCAATTATTTATTTTCCTATCTATCTATCATACGATGCCCAATCAATCATCATCATCATCATAATCCAGCATCGTATGATAGATAAGAAATAGAGAGATAGGTGGTCGGTACCGTTGGTTGGAGGACGTACGAGGCAAACAAACTAGATCTATCTAGATTCTATTGATGTTGATAGCCTATGCAGCTCTTACAGCTTCATCGTCGGACACAGAGCTCACAAACTAGAAGCTAAATTCTTTACACGTTGTCGCTCGCGCTCACAATACAACACCTCCCTCCTCGCGTCTCAGTCACCTCAGACTCCGGTAACCGAGTGAGCGCGAGGGTAGGCTTAAATATAAATATAGTGCGCCGAGCAGTCGATACGGCACTTCTACTTCGAGACGTGACGGACGTGGTCGTCGGTCGGTTGCGCGCGCGTGTTTGTGTTTTGTTATTGACGATTTTTTTTTTCTTCTTTTATTCCCTCTGTGAAGAAAAGTTCTTACTCTTTGAGCGAAGATGACCGGTCGCGGCAAAGGCGGTAAAGGTTTGGGAAAAGGAGGAGCGAAAAGGCACAGGAAGGTTCTTCGTGATAACATCCAGGGTATTACGAAGCCCGCCATCCGTCGTCTCGCTCGCAGAGGTGGCGTGAAACGTATCTCCGGTTTGATCTACGAAGAAACTCGCGGGGTGCTGAAAGTGTTCCTCGAGAACGTGATCCGCGACGCGGTCACTTACACAGAACACGCTAAGAGGAAGACGGTCACCGCTATGGATGTCGTCTACGCTCTGAAACGTCAAGGACGCACCCTCTACGGCTTCGGAGGATAAAGGAAAGAAGAAGCACAGATCTTCTTCTTCTTCTTCTTCAATTCTATTTGAAGCTTCGTTCGTTCGTTCGTTCGTTCGTTCGTTCGTTCGTTCGTTCGTTCGTTCGTCGTGTTACGCTATGTGCGGCAAGGCATAATCGCCTACCACCACCCCACCACCGCCGCCGCACCGCTCTACAGTTACATTCATATAAACATATTACTTACTACATGGCGTATGTGCGCATGTAGATGTGTGTGTGTGCATGTGTAATAAATAGCGTAGGTAGCATGACGATACTGTGGATACAGAAAGAAGAAGAAGAAGAAGAAGCACAGATCTTCTTCTTCTTCTTCTTCTTCAATTCTATTTGAAGCTTCGTTCGTTCGTTCGTCGTGTTACGCTATGTGCGGCAAGGCATAATCGCCTACCACCACCCCACCACCGCCGCCGCACCACTCTACAGTTACATTCATATAAACATATTACTTACTACATGGCGTATGTGCGCATGTAGATGTGTGTGTGTGCATGTGTAATAAATAGCGTAGGTAGCATGACGATACTGTGGATACAGAAAGAAGAAGAAGAAGAAGAAGAAGAAGAAGAAGAAGAAGAAGAAGAAGAAGAAGATTATAATAGATAAATAAAAGGCCCTTTTCAGGGCCGCATATGGATCACGAAACCTTGATATGTTTCATAGATAGATTCCGACGTATCGCCGTTGTCGACATAACATAAAATAAATATATAGAAATGTTCTCGACCACTATCACTACACACACTAAGATTGACCCTATACATATATATATATATATATACATATATATATATATATATATACATACATATATATATATACAATTCATTATCTTAAAAATAATATTAATTAAATAATGATATATGAAATACAAAGACAGAAAAGTCAAAAAAAAAAAAAACATACAACATACGTTAGTTGCATGACACTCAGACTGCGCTAGCGTGCGTGCTGTGTTATATATAATAGATGTATGTGTAAAATAAATAAACATACATTTCTTTGTTTGTTCTTTCGTATAATATAATAATAATATTATTATTATTACTACTACGATAACTATTCCGAGAGAGCGCGCGTCGTCGTTCAAAGAGTGATGTTCTACTCTCTATCTCCTCGCTTTGAAAGAGGACGAGGATTACAATGGGAAAGAAAGCTTCTCTCGAGGCCTGAACGCCGGTGTTCATGTTGAAGACTGACATATATGCGAATACGGATTCAAGTGGAGTTATTTTGAAACATTATAAATAATTTTCAAGGGTCGAACCTTACGTATTGAGAGTTCAGTCTGTGAGCTGGGAGAGCTCTACATGTTTTACGACCTTCGACGTATAATCGGCCGCTGCTTTTCGAATTATGCATTACCGGCGGGACCTCCGCTTCCTGTTCAATCTGAGGATCCTCACTTTCACTGGATCGAATTAAAGCTGACTAGGAGAATGATAGAATAGAGAAAAATCAATTTAAAACGTGTGTCTCAGTACGCACAGAATACAGTGAACAAAATAAACATACGCCAGTCTGTTCTCGATCGTCACATCTTTCCGTGTATTGATCGTTCACGTAAACAGTCTCAATAATATAACGTACGTGCATTCTGAATGCGATAATATTTATGTGTCCCGTTAAAAATTAAATTTAATTCGAGACGTTCTAGTGAAAAGTTATAAGTGTTCATACGAGAAAACGTCTCAAAGCACCACGGTTCTCCTTATGGTTTTGCTTTGCGGCGGGGGGGTAGAGTAGGTCGCCAGAGGGCGCCACAATAGCTGTTTAAATTTCTGAAGTTAAAACGCGTATAATAAATTTACATTATTGTGTGCGCGTGTTTGAATACTAACAAAAGTATCATCATCAGCAGAAGCAGCAGCAGCAGCAGCAGAAAATGGCAGACACTGCAGTAGCATCCGAGACCCCAGCTCCGGCGACACCGGCGAAAAACTGAAGACGACTGCGACCACCGCCGCCGCACCACTCTACAGTTACATTCATATAAACATATTACTTACTACATGGCGTATGTGCGCATGTAGATGTGTGTGTGTGCATGTGTAATAAATAGCGTAGGTAGCATGACGATACTGTGGATACAGAAAGAAGAAGAAGAAGAAGAAGAAGAAGAAGAAGATTATAATAGATAAATAAAAGGCCCTTTTCAGGGCCGCATATGGATCACGATACCTTGATATGTTTCATAGATAGATTCCGACGTATCGCCGTTGTCGACATAACATAAAATAAATATATAGAAATGTTCTCGACCACTATCACTACACACACTAAGATTGACCCTATATATATATACATATATATATATACATATATATATATACATATATATATATACATATATATATATATACATATATATATATATACATATATATATATACAATTCATTATCTTAAAAATAATATTAATTAAATAATGATATATGAAATACAAAAGACAGAAAAGTCAAAGAAAAAAAAAAAACATACAACATACGTTAGTTGCATGACACTCAGACTGCGCTAGCGTGCGTGCTGTGTTATATATAATAGATGTATGTGTAAAAATAAATAAACATACATTTCTTTGTTTGTTCTTTCGTATAATATAATAATATTATTATTATTACTACTACGATAACTATTCCGAGAGAGCGCGCGTCGTCGTTCAAAGAGTGATGTTCTACTCTCTATCTCCTCGCTTTGAAAGAGGACGAGGATTACAATGGGAAAGAAAGCTTCTCTCGAGGCCTGAACGCCGGTGTTCATGTTGAAGACTGACATATATGCGAATACGGATTCAAGTGGAGTTATTTTGAAACATTATAAATAATTTTCAAGGGTCGAACCTTACGTATTGAGAGTTCAGTCTGTGAGCTGGGAGAGCTCTACATGTTTTACGACCTTCGACGTATAATCGGCCGCTGCTTTTCGAATTATGCATTACCGGCGGGACCTCCGCTTCCTGTTCAATCTGAGGATCCTCACTTTCACTGGATCGAATTAAAGCTGACTAGGAGAATGATAGAATAGAGAAAAATCAATTTAAAACGTGTGTCTCAGTACGCACAGAATACAGTGAACAAAATAAACATACGCCAGTCTGTTCTCGATCGTCACATCTTTCCGTGTATTGATCGTTCACGTAAACAGTCTCAATAATATAACGTACGTGCATTCTGAATGCGATAATATTTATGTGTCCCGTTAAAAATTAAATTTAATTCGAGACGTTCTAGTGAAAAGTTATAAGTGTTCATACGAGAAAACGTCTCAAAGCACCACGGTTCTCCTTATGGTTTTGCTTTGCGGCGGGGGGGTAGAGTAGGTCGCCAGAGGGCGCCACAACAGCAGAGCGTTCTCGTGCGGTGTAGCTCAATTGCAAGTACCTTAGGGGAAAACACGAGAGCTACATTACCAACGTCCAAAGCGGAACCTCCGACTGCAGCGGTTTCCAACTCCTGCAGTCGTCGAGGACCTCGGCGGACCGCGAGATCGCCCTGTACTCGAAGCCAACAGAAAGCCATTCGTGCCCACTGAAAGCCGAGAGTATTCTTGCACTGGGTCCCCTTTCTTTTCAGAAAGGGACCGCCCAGTGTAACGTCCTTATTAGGGCGGTGACAAGCCCTCATCAACAACACCACTCGCCGAGCAACACCTGGCAGCGTCCGTCAACGTGGCGTGTACCCCCCCGCAAGGAGGGGGAGCTCCCCGCAGCGACCACTTGCCAACGTGTCGTATCAGCGCAAAGGGCACAACAAACAGGACAAAGTAACTGTCACAGCTTTACGACAGTGTAACAAACTTCGCCAGGAGATCCAGTCTGAAGATGTCGGACGACAAAGAAGACTCCCCCCCCCACCCCCCCGCACCAGTTAGAGATAGGCGCCCGAAGGCGGTAGTTGATAGGGCTCTCGTGGAGCGAAATTTGTTCGCCCCGGGAACGTCGCGGATACTGCCACCCGGGTACCTCGTTCGTCCCAAGCCGGGAAGATCGGCATCGGTCGCCGCGCTCGACGCCCGCGAGGCTGAGTCCACGCGTGTGGTCGAACCGACGCCCCAACCACGCCGGTCGTTAGGCGGTCGACGAACGCCATCCGGAGATACAGCGGTCCATGAGGACAAGCGCCCTCGCACAGACGAGATGAAAACACCGACACCACCACCAGTGACCAGGCACCACGAACCGCCCGCGTCCCCATCACCGCCCAGAAGAGGAGGAGTGGAAGCAGCAACTGCAGGAGAGATGAGGGACTTTGAGGAAGAGTCCCCAGAAGGAGAACATGGCTGGGACAGTACATCGTACGCCACCCTGCCATCAGTGCTCGAGGAATCCCGCCCCCCCCGCGGCGGGACACCAGCAGCCCCTCCCGCACCTTTAGTTCCCCCCCCTGCACAGCGCCCCACTTCCCCTCAACCCTCCACCTCGTACGCCCATATTGCGTCCGAACCGGCATCACCACGCCGGATCCCCCCACCCACCCCTCATCCTCCTCAACGCCCAGTCGAGCGAACCGAAGAGGATCGGAAGTACCCTCCCATCATAGTCGAGTGCCTCCCGGACTGGACTACGCACTTTAAGAGGATCAAGGAGGCACTCGGCCACGCACCCAACGCCCGACCCTTCGGGAAAGGAGTGCGTTTCCGGCCTCAAACCGCTGCAGAATACAGGGTTATTCAGCGATACCTTGTCGAGAAAAGCAGTACCGATACAAATATCGTATGGTACTGCTACACACCATCGGACGAGCTGCCAACGAAAGTGAGCCTGAGGGGGCTGCCCTCGGACACACCGCCGGAAGCAATCGAAGAGGCCCTAAAAGAGAAGGATTTTCCTGTGACATTCGTCCGTTTAATACCTCCTAAAAGAGACAGAATAGGATGTCTCTTCCACGTCAAGATGACGCATCTACCTCAACATGAGCTCCAGCGACTTTACGCCGTGGATGAGCTCCTCAATATGCCAGGCATAACCATCTCAGCCTGGCAAGGAAGGAAAGGCCCTGCACAGTGTCACCGTTGCCAGGGGTTTGGTCACAGCTCCTTCACATGCTTCCGGCCCTTCAGGTGTGTCCGATGCGCAGGAGAACACCCTGCATCAGACTGCCCGAAGCCCAAAGACTCCCAGCCAAAATGCGCTAACTGCGCAAAGGCACATCCCGCGAACGACAGGAGATGCGCAGTGATCCAGCGCATCGCACGGAAGCAGGGAATCAACATCCCCCCCCCCGCACCGCCGCCAGCGAAGCGGAGAACGCAGGCAGCAGCACAGGACGGATGGACGCAGGTGGGCAGGCGGCCCCCCCGCACCGGAGCCCCCCCCCCACCCTTACCTCAGCCCCCTCGAGCGAGAGAGACGCACAGAGCCCCCGAACCAGTGGCTACCACCTCCCAGACGAGAGCAGATGCACCACCTCAGCCAAGAAAGGCACCTAAACCAGCACCAGCACCAGCACCAACAACGTCAGGAGCAGTATCTGGTGCTACCTTGATCCCCCCGGCGAACGAAGCCACGGAAAGGGGGACAGGTGCAACATCTAAAAAGAAAAAGAGGGGTAAGAGGAAGCGGAAGGGGAGGGCACAGACCGAAGGGCTCACCTCGACGCCAAATCCGACCCAGAGCACCACCACAACACGGGCAGTTCCTGCAGCGGAAGACGATGATCGACGTCAACACGCGCACACAAACTTCCTAAATGACTTTCTAAACGCCGCGACTAGAGCACCCCACGTCGGGTCTACACCGGTTATTGCGGCGCCGTCTGTCGAAGACGTAATAATACTTTTTGTTAGGAAGGTTATGGGACTCCTCGGGGATATTCTCGTAGCCATCACTACCGGGGAACATCCACTCGCCGCGATCGCACGCGTGTTGACATCACTTAGCACGGCTCGTAATGGCTCCGCAAGTTAGGGCTATGTACTGGAACCCGAACGGCATTAACACCAAGCTGATCGGGCTAAAGGCTCTCGTCCGGCGATACGACATTCAAGTTGTATTGCTGGGCGAAACGAAACTAAGACCTTCGGATAGTCTGAGATTGCCGAATTTCCACGTGTATCGTCGCGATGAGGTCTCTCCTGCCGGAGTGGCCTACCGTGGCACGGCCGTACTGGTCAGGAGGGATCTCGTGCACGAGGAAATAGAGTTGCAGCCTTACATCTCCATGCGCTCCATCGGCATCCGACTAAAAGCCTCCGGGAAGACGCTGCGGCTTTACGCTGCGTACCGTCCTCCCGGCACTCCCCTCAATCCAACGGACATCCGGAATGTATTCGACGGCAGCACGCCCACGATTATTGCCGGGGACCTTAACGCTAAACACCCGGCATGGGGGTCGAACACCATAACCCCCGCGGGCAGGCTGCTGTACGCAGACTCGCAGGGAGGGGGATTACGACGTGCTCGGGCCGAACGAGCCGACGCATATTCCCTCCTGCAGTCAATACAAACCGGATGTCCTGGATATAGTGCTTAGCCAGTGTATCCAGACCCCCGTCCACCTGGAGGTCCTTTACGACGCGGATACTCAGCACCTTCCGGTGCTCATAGTGACGGACCTAAGTGCAGTCTCAGTGTCTCCGAGATCGCCTAACACAAGAACGGACTGGGAGGCTTACAGAAGCGCACTTGTGACGATGGACACGGGCCGTCCCATCAGGACGGCCGAAGACGTCGAGGTGGTCGCCAAGCACATCACCGAACGTATATCGGATGAGTGCAAGGCGGCCACCAAAATCGTCCAGTCATCGTCACAGTGGCGTGGTGAGCTTCCCAGAAAGCTGAACATCAAGCTGAACCGTAAGAAGGCACTCAGAAGACTCTGGGCACGCACTCGTTGCCCACGCGTGAAGACACTTTTAAATCGGCTGTCGGAGGAGCTGTCTAGGGAAGTGATGCTGCACAGGGGAGAGTCATGGAACCGTCATCTCGATCGGATTTCGGAAAACCAGACCTCTCTTCATCACTTAAATAGGCAGCTTACCCGCACCCATTTACCGGTGTCTCCACTAGTGGATGATACGGGTCGCGTTCACTATGAAGCATCGGACAGGGCCGAGATACTGGCTACGCATCTAGAGGGGCAGTTCACACCAAACATAGCCCTAACCGCGGCCTCGCAACATCATAGGCAGGTAGAGGACCGCGTACGGGAATTCATGTTATGTCCTGAGGAGCCTCTGCAGGGAGAAGCCTTCTTCTCTCCAGCGGAAGTGCGCAGAGCCATTCAATGGCTACCACTGCGCCGTGCACCCGGACAAGACGGAATACCCACCGCGGCACTCAAGGCTCTGCCGGGGAGAGGTATCGTTGCGCTAGCCCGTTTATATAACGGGATCCTGCGCACGTGCCACTTCCCGGAACAGTGGAAACTGGGGAAGATTTTCGTGCTGCCGAAGGCGGGCAAAGACAGGAGACGTCCGGCAAGCTACCGTCCTATTACGTTGCTATCACACGTAGCGAAACTTTTTGAGAAGCTGCTGCTGCGGAGGATCAACCCGTGCATAACCGTACGGGATGAACAGTTCGGCTTCCGTAGCGGCCATTCTACTACTTTGCAGCTGGCACGTGTGCTACACTACCTCGCATTCGATCACAATCGTGATCGGGTGTGCGTCGGGGTCTTTCTCGATATCGAGAAGGCCTTTGACAGGGTGTGGCATACGGGACTGCTGTACAAGTTGATAGAACATACCACCATCCCGCCTCAGTTCGTGCGTTTGATAGCATCGTATCTGGAGGGTCGCAGCTTTTACGTCTCCGTCGATAAAGCCGATTCGGCGGTACGGCCTATTCAAGCTGGCGTTCCCCAGGGGAGTTGCCTTGCGCCGCGACTGTACGCGGTCTACACCGACGACATCCCGCTCCCTTAGGTCGCGCGGAGGAGCGGGATGATGACGGTCTGTTAGCGCTTTTCGCCGACGACAGTGCGTACTTTACGTCTTCGCGTCAAGCCAACCACGCAGCCAGAAAAATGCAGCGCATGTTGGACCTGCTTCCTGACTGGTTTGATAAGTGGCGGTTGACTGTCAACGTTGACAAGACTACCGCCCTTATCACCGGAAGACGGAATAAATACCCCCCCCCGCTCGAGCTCCGCGGACAAGCGATCGAATGGAATACCAGAGTGACATATCTCGGATGCCGTATTGACAGCATGCTGCGCATGGAACCGCAGGTCGAACACTCAGTTCGAACTGCGCGAGCAGCGAGTGCGATGCTGGGACCAGTACTGTCATCAAAACTACCTACGTCAACTAAGATAGGAATCTACAAAACGTACATTCGATCGCGCTTGACTTACGCCGCTCCGGCGTGGTACCCCCTCACGTCCGCGTCGCAGCGAAAGCGGCTGCAGGCCCAACAGAATCTGGCTGTTAGGAGAATCGTGGGAGCAGGTCGCTACGTCAGGAACGATGTAATCGCGTCTAACCTTAAGTTAGAATCCATCTCCGATTTCGTCACCCGTATCGCGCGTCGTATGTACGAACGCGCTGATACGGGAGAACATCCCCATCTGCGAAACATCGCTCCCCTGCACGCACGCCCCCCCGACGGGCGACCGCTTCCTCGCGAGCTGCTGTTACCGTCTCCCGACTAAGGGAATGTAGGTCGAGACGGTAACTTGCACAACAGACCGTTGAGGATAAGTGATTAGACTTTTTTCGCATTTTCCCTTCCGGATTTGTATGTGACGTGAAGACGTAACGTAGCATTTCTACCTGTGCCACTAGTTGTGTCACCTGATTCCGACAGGCCTTAGATCCGTCGAGTTGATGTTCGGGTAGTGGGGGAATATCCCCGGGGCCCGGTCCCTGCAGACCTAAGTAGGTCATGTAGACGTTCTTCAGCAGAGGGCGCCACAATAGCTGTTTAAATTTCTGAAGTTAAAACGCGTATAATAAATTTACATTATTGTGTGCGCGTGTTTGAATACTAACAAAAGTATCATCATCAGCAGAAGCAGCAGCAGCAGCAGAAAATGGCAGACACTGCAGTAGCATCCGAGACCCCAGCTCCGGCGACACCGGCGAAAAAACTGAAGACGACTGCGACCACCGCCGCCGGCGGTGGTGGTGCCAAGAAGCCAAAGGCGAAGCCTACTCATCCGAAAACTTCGGAAATGGTCACCAGCGCGATCAAAGAACTGAAGGAGCGCAGCGGATCCTCTCTGCAGGCAATAAAGAAATATATAGCAGCTCAATACAAAGTCGATGCGGAGAAGCTGGCCCCGTTCATCAGGAAATATCTGAAGGGTGCTGTAGAATCGGGCGCTCTAATACAGACTAAGGGCAAGGGCGCGTCCGGTTCCTTCAAATTGGAATCCAAATCGGCCGCATCTAAGAAACCATCGACGGGCAAGACCGCCGGCGGCAAGAGCGGCGGTGCCGCAACCGGATCTTCGGCAGCGGCCGCGAAAGCCAAGAAGGAACCGTAACCGCCGCGGCCGCCGGCAAAGGCAAGAAGGGGCCTCCGCAGCAGCCTCATCGGCGGCGACGGCGACGCCTTCGTCACCCTCAAAGTGAAACCATCCGCTGCGACTAAGGATAAGAAGGCGGCCGCAGCGAAGAAGAAACCCACCGCCGCCGCTAGAAAATCTGCCGGCTCACAGAGCGGCGGAGTGTCGAAGGCGAAGAGCGGTGGTGCCGCTCTAAAGCTAAGAAGAGCGCTAAACCACCGACCAAGAAACCAAAAGCGCCGAAGCCTAAGAAGGCCGCAACACCGAAGTCCAAACTTTCAGCGGCGGCCACCAAGAAGGCTTCCGCCGCCAAAAAGTAGGTAGAGAGAGGGGTAGGTCTTCTCGCCCCCGTTCGGTCCGTCCGTCATTCGCACGCACGCACGCACGCACACATGATGATGATGATGGTGTGTGAATTGATGGATGGACGTGTAACGTACATGGAGGGGATGCGGATCCTTCTCTCGCGTGGGAGAACAGCTAGTTAGCGAATATCGCGATGTGGCGTGGCCGCGGACCAACCACCCACCCACCCGCGCGCTCTCTATGTTTGTTGTTGACATGTGTCGTCTGTCTCACAGACGATCAAGAACAATGGATGTGGTGCGCGCGCGCGTGTGTGTGTGTGTGTGTGTGTGTGTGTGTGTGTGTGTGTGTGTGTGTGTGTGTGTGTGTGTGTGTGTGTGTGTGTGTGTGTGTGTGTGTGTGTGTGTGTGTGTGGTGTACGTGTGTCTCGCGCCCTGTGCGTGTATACGCGCTAGCGACAACAACGCTAAAAGCCCTTTTCAGGGCTAACAAAGATCTCATTATAAAGTTTCTATTACTGTGTAGTGGTAGAGCAGTACGTCTGACCCTATATTCTATTACAATATGAATTGAATTGAATTAAATTACATACATACATACATACATACATACATACATACATACATACATACATACATACATACATACATACATACATACATACATACATACATACATACATACATACATACATACATACATACATACATACATACATACATACATACATACATACATACATACATACATACATACATACATACATACATACATACATACATACATACATACATATATATATATTTATTATTATTCCATTTTCTCTTCTCCTCACTCACTCTCGAGGGAGATGAGGAGAGATAGAGATATACGCGCGCAGATTAACATACACAAACGCACGCTCGCTCCGAGAGAGAGAGAGATAGAAACGGACAGAGTGAAGAGAAAACACGACGATTCAATCAATCAATCAATCAATTAATTAATTAATATTAAAAACTAAACATCAACGCAACGCACGCACTGACTCAAATTTCGCACTCTCCGATACACCGCACCGTCCTTCCTTTCTTCTCCCTCCGCCTCCTCCTCCTCCTCCTCGCGCATTCCCCCCTCGCCCGACTGCCCGACTCTCTAATACCCACTAAGCGACATACCCATGCCCGGTTACAAATTCAAAAACACTAGCGCTGTTAGCGTGAGTTTATTCTTCTTTTGAAATTTATTATTCAACATGTCCGGACGCGGTAAAGGTGGAAAAGTGAAGGGAAAGGCGAAGTCCCGTTCCAATCGTGCCGGTCTACAGTTTC
>JAGSMU010001156.1:0-31073 GCA_029286865.1 Teinopalpus imperialis
GAAATTTTGTAACGCGTGCCCAAATGTGTCAACAGTTAGTTATGGCGCTGTGGTGTGAAGTAATACCAAGCCTTTTCAAGAACCTTTGTACTCAACTTTCCTAGCACAGCTTTTGTCTGGGACACAAAGATTGGCCCAAAGTTAATGTTCGATGTGATATCAACTCCTGATAACTGAAGGTAGTCGGCATATTCCAGAGATACATTTAGGAAACTAGGAGTCTCTTAGGCTCTTCTTTTTACTTTTCAGTTTCAATACCAGAGTCGTTAGATAAAAAACAAATGCTGTTTTAAGATGCAGCAACGTCTATCGAATGGTATCTGGGCAGCTCTAAAAAGCACTACGACTTATATAAAGTATAACGTAAGAACCTAAAAAAAAAAAGCCGCCTAAAATGGCTTAAGCCGGTTGAAAGTTTTACAAGTTTAAGCCGCACCACACGTTTATCCACGAAACACATTTTAAAAGTTGAGCGCAAGAGACCTACACTATATTGGGTACGGGTAAATTACTTGAAGTGAATTATTTCTTTCTACATAATATAGGTCATCCTTATTTCAATTTCTTATAAATTAGACTAAAGATATTTATTACTAACGTTTATATCATCAGGTATAGTGTGTCGTATATGATCCATGTTCATGACAATGTTCCGAATCACCGATATTAATGCACAAGCCTCTTATCGGATTAAGGCAGAGTACGGATCCTCTGCCGCGTGACTGCTCGTGGCTCCATATTATATCCATCAACCAAAAGTCATTACTAAAAGGAAAACATATAATATTAAAAGAATAGTATTTAACACAGTGTAAATTTAACTTGAAATATGTCACTGTCTCAATTCAAGAAATAAAAACGAGAAAATTGAACTACACTCGTTAGCTAAAAAATCGACTTAATCGTCTCATGCACGAGGTTGAATCTCTTTGAAAAATATGTAAGCCAATAATTACAATTTTCTTTTTGAATTATTAAAACTGTATGTGTTGGCTTCTAAATAATTTAAACAAATGTTATCGTTTCCAAGAATACCCAAAAATATGCTGTTATTGCTAATCTTATTGTTAGTGTTAATTTGGGAATGTCATTTATAAGGCATAAGAAGTCATTTACCTGACCTACCCTTATTAGTT
The DNA here is from genome assembly GCA_029286865.1 of Teinopalpus imperialis. Lineage (NCBI taxonomy): Eukaryota > Metazoa > Arthropoda > Insecta > Lepidoptera > Papilionidae > Teinopalpus > Teinopalpus imperialis. The sequence goes on from JAGSMU010001156.1 coordinate 1,137, forward strand.
AGTCGTCAAACGTTAATTGTTTGTGTTCAATAATAAGGGATAAGTGTACAGGCACTTATCCCTTATTGAACACAAATATTGCCTAAAAATGGAATGGTTCGTGTGTTAATAAGCAAGTCTGCTGTGTCCAGAGATTGCCGGCGATACCCGGAAACTAGTAGCTTTAATCGAAGAAGCGGCTCCGGCAGACAGAGATGACCGATTCATCGTTAGTACTTCGTTCAGAAATCGGGTCCTCTCTGCCGTTCAATGCCAACAGGAGCTCAGGGAAACGCGGGGAGTGGCTAGCACCTGGATAGTCAAAAGACCTAAGGCGAATAACCTGACTCCAAAAAGGCACGTTCCTGGCCTTAAGTTGACCCCAGCTCAGTCTGTTTTATTTTTTGTCTGTATTTTCTTTAAAGTGAATGTTTCCTTATTTTCGAGTTTAAGACGAATTTTGTATAAATATTTATTTTATTACTAAAAGAATTTATTAATATGAATGTCATCTGGTTTCAAAGCTAAAACCTTTACCTTTAATCTACCATAGTCAAAAATAAATCTGAGCAACAGATTTTTACGAGAATATTTTGACCCAAAGCGTACGTTTCCATTTGCGTGATAACATTAAAGCGCAATCAGTGTTGCCTATTTACAAGTTAACACTATTAGGTCCCATGTCATTGGGATAAAATTCATCTTCCAACAAATACAAAGGGTCACCGAGATCGCAATTGACTGGGTGCAAATAATTATCTCTCATAGCTCATTAAATTAATTTAGTTTAAAAATAAATAATAATAGTTTTCATTTTGTACAATTGGCCTTCGTTTTTTTTTTATACAAAATACCAGAGGAGACTATAGTCCATACTGTAATATATCTGTCTACTCGATTGAAAAACAAAAGCGGTAGACCCGCGTGAATATCGAGTCCTATCTTTACATGGTAAATTTAATATATGTAACGCTATACGTCCAACCGACGCCATGAAGCCAGCCAGCCGTACGAAACTTTGATTTTCATGCATGCGTTTGGTTTACAGAAAGCCTTCATTAGCTACCGTGCTCTTCACGTGTTTTAGTACATTTTTGTTGACTTCCGAGCGTCAAAGGATTTAATTTGGTTATAGTATCCTGCACAACAGGTTACTTTGTGCTAAAAGCCGGGAGAAACGAGGGTTGTGGTTGAATTTTTTGTTTATTTTTTGTGAACAGAATACAGAGTTTATTTTAGGCGAGTTGCGATACTGAATTTATTGTAGTACCAATTTTAACTATTTAAATCTAAATTATTTTACTTTTATTCTTATTTCCTAGTATTTTATCGTATGTATATGTATAGATAGCATTTTGTAAAACATTATTTATTTATATTTATAACATTATTCAAATATATTTACTTGTGAACATTGTCTTTTTTTCTCTCTTTCTTTGCTGGCGAAGCAAACAGATATACTATAGGTTTCCCCAATTGATGTACAAATAGTTACAGACATTATAAAGTAAAAAAAAGAAACAAAAATGAGTTACGTTAGTATTTTTTGTGTTTATTAATTTTAAACGTTTACTGCTAGGCCGTGAGCCTTAATTATTAATATCGTCATCGTTTTATCGCGAAGTCCTTTGTTGACCAAAAGTACATACAGGCGCTGCCATGATCGTCTTTGTATCTTGTGAATATGTATTCACAAACAAAGCCCGATGCTGCTTCAATTCCACGCAGGTTGCTTTAAATTTATTAATTATGAGGTACTCAAATATTATAGATATAAAGCGTCTGGCTTTATTAGCAATTATGATAATTTGACCAAACCCCGCGCCGCATATTCTGACGCCGCCGACTGCTACCTGTCAAAATGGATACAATGAAAAATGAAAAGCGAAACCTGACCATAAATTGATAAAAGTTCGAACTAACAAGCCATATCAATTCCAGTGTTCGGGCATCGTTAAATTTTAAAAAGAAGTTTCAGTTTATTTTTAACTTTGGTATACGGTTTTCAAACATAAAAGCTTTTGGTCCCTAGCTTTTAGGACATAGAAGAAGTGTTAATTTTTTTTATTCATTTTGAATTTAAAATACAATTGCTTCTTACCCATTAGGTAACAAGTGACTTATTCCGCTTGTTTGAAACTGTTATGAACGAATATATTGCTTGACCTATGTTCGATTTTCAAATTTTGATGTGAATATTTCCGTATATCTGACCGAACTCCTCCACTTATAGCCTGTACAAGTTCAATCGAGTCTAGGAAGTTGTAGTACACACGAGTACCGTATAGTAATTGCGCTGTCGAATCGAAAATTGCAGGTACTATGGTGAATTCGGACAACTTGTTCAAAAACTAAGTAGTAGACATAGAATATGATTATGTTACCATACCATAAGATCATTAATATATATATATATTATATATATATATATATACATACATATACATACATATAACATATATATATATATATATGTCTTCACATATAGTCATCTTTAAGGACTAAGATGGAATGCCACGTGACCTATAATTGAGTCCCCGGGGAGATACACGTACCATACGAAACAGTACCTGGTAGTCTGCAAGGGTAGGATTGAGGTTGGCGAGCCAACCCAGTCATGTTGTAGCTATAGTCTAGCTGCAGCGTGTCTCCACCACTGTCACAACCTAAACGTATGTCATATATGTGTATGGGACATACATTTGAAAGTAGAACATTTATTAAATCGAATTATTATATTTAAATATGTTTTCTGAAAGTATCCGGCCGGAATTTTCTTGCAATGACTACCTTACTAGTGGATCACTGATCGCGTTACGATTTATTATGACCATAAAAAGTTCAAATCCTCAAGAATGTTTTGAACTTTTAGCTACCACTTATGGTGAGTTCAAGAGCAACAATTTTAATTGGCTTCTAAAATAAGTTAATAAATCAAAGATAACAGGGAAGCATTGCAGATTTGGCGTAGACATGTCGGACGTCAACCGCAATGACTCAAGGAAACGACGCGCCTTTTGAGCGAGAACTGGGCATTGATCAGCAGCATTGCAAACTATCATTCACGTATAACTGACACTTGTAAGGATTGTTTGTTATTTCTGCACAAACTTAACGATGAGCAGAAAGAACGTAGCGTACACTAGCGCCTATTAATGATTAAATAAAATCTAAAAAACGTTTATTATATACAGATGAAGAAACATAGTAAGTATGGTTCATGACAAAACAATCGACGGTATTGAAGATGAACCAACTCCACCAACCAAGTGTTGTGTGTGTATATATATAGACAGGACACATTGCTACGATAGTGCCATTACGTCAATGGATAGTTACGCGATTGCGAATAGTATGTGACCTTAAGTGTAGTCAGAAATCCAACACGGCGTGGTTGTGATGCCTGTGAGTCAGGAGGTCTCTGCCAGAATATTTCTCCCACAGAATATTCTGCCAGATTACTCGTTTATTTTTAATCAAAAAACGTATCTATCCCACCTCACCTACCATATTCACTTGATCTAATACATTATGATTTTTACATTATGATTTGTTTTGCCCTCGTTGTTTTACATAATGAAGGCAAACCTGAACGTGAGATTGCTTCACAACTGAAGTTATCGAAGACTTGTGTTCATGGTACAATAACTCGATATAGGAGACAGGCAGTTTTCAAGATCGTCCTCCATGCTCGGGAAGGCTGAGAGCTACCACGCCTAGTCAAGATTCAATTTTCATTGTTGTTACCAGCAAGTGAAATAGACGCTTAACAGCAATCTGCAAACCAAGAAGTCAACAAAACCCGAGTTAAACCTTTATCATTGACTACAGTAAAACGGCGACTGAGAGATGCGAAGTTGTATGTTCGCGTTGCCGTTCGAAAATCTTTGCTAAGGCCGCAAAACAAGTAAAACGGATGCAGTGGGCTCTTGCCCATAGAGGTTGACTGAAAAAGATTTTAAAAAGTGCTTTGGCGGGATGGATCCAAGTTTCAACCGGCTCCGGTTGAAAACATAGAATTTATGTTCGACGCAGTGCGAAAGAAAGATGATGTCAAATTGTGTAATCCCAACAATCAAGTATGGTGGTGGCTCAATTGTGGTCTGGGGTTGCTTGGCTAGACAAGGAACTGGCGATTTGATTAAAATTGAAGGAGTTTTGAAGTTTCTTCCAGGTTGCGATTAATTAGAGATGGATTCATTTTCCAACAAGATAATGATCCAAACCATAGATCAAAATTATGTAAAGGATATTTAGAAGAGAAAGAGGCACAAGGGTGTTAAAAACATGGTTTGGCCTCCTCAGCGCCCGATCTCAATTCCATTGAACTTTTGTGGGCAGAGCTTGATAGGAACGTCCGTAATCGTGGCCCATCCTCGCGAGAAGAAATGTGGAATGCTTTTTGCGAAATTTGGAACAATATATTATAATTATTATTAATATATAGACACCATTAACAAATTGATTGCCCGTATGCCGAGACTTGTGAAAAAGTCATAAAATGTAAAGGAGGATTTTTGATGAAAATCAAACAGCTATTAAGTATAGCCTTTTGCATGGACTGTTAATATTTCTTTACGTTTTTAAAGTATATTGTTTGTCAATCAATGTTCTATTAGATGATTATACAGGTTAATTATACATTTAATATTTTATTGTAGTTTTACTTTATTTTCCTACTTTAAGTAAGGTGGTCTTAAACTTTGGCCGGCAGTGTATATGTAAATAAAAGGACTTTAAAAAATACGTTTGGAAGTCTTAGAAGCGTATGCACAGAAAATATTGTAAGGAAATTGCAAACAATTTCCCACCCTCATTATATTTTTCTGGATTAATTTCTGTAGATAAATGTAGTTTGCTCCCCAGACGGCTTGAATTAAACTCAGTGTTAACAAGGGCCGCGACATTGATCATAGTTAAGAATAGTTTTAACGGTGCGAATGGAAAACGGGTTGAGCTTTATCTTTAAAAGATTTTATGCAGTGAATAATATTTTCGGTCGGGAAGTTGCGTAAGAAAAAGGATTTGAATATTTAAAAACCTAAATAAGCTACAAGCGAGGAGAGTCGGGTTGTTGTCGATATTGAAGCGTCACATTTTTTCCCATGTTCGGAAAGTTTGGGTACATACATAGATATCGTAAAAAATTATTAAAAGGTGTGCATCTTTATATTCACCCGAAGATTATAATTATATATTCATGTTCATATTCTTCTCATTAAGTTGGAAACACGATTTGAAACTTTGATTGAAAACTCCTAACGTTATCATACTATTTAGGGAAGGTAGTTTCGTAAAAATATATGTTTTGTGAAACTTGTGAGTGTAAAATGAGCACACAGTTCCAATGATGGTAAGTGGAGACTGCAATCGACAAACACCGACATTCAAAATGCACATAGTTGGCTGAGATGGAATGTCTCGTTATAAATAACTGGGTCTCCGGTATCCTACATTCACTGTAATGAAACACGGCACCGTTCTGCTACATTTGTGACTGGTGTTGTATACCGTGAGGCATTCCCTCATCCTCTCTTCAAGCCGACCTATTATTTATTATAATTGTTAGTGGTAATGACCCGTGGTAAATTCGCAAACAATCTACCAATATGTTGTCTCTTGTTTTAATACGGTATGTATAAATCAGTGACAAGAGACTTTATTATGATTAACAGCTACAGAAAAGACAGAAAACTGTGCAAAATAAATTATAGTGCCTAAGCATTTGCACAAACACAGGGCGCCCGATCGAATGCGTGCCCAATAAGGTCGAAGAAAGACACAGATGAAATTTGAAATACATGCAACACAATCAGATTCTAAAACATACCAACCAATACAAATATTGTTCCTCGGTTGAGAATAGAATACAGAACCAGTGACGCAACAAACAGGCACACTCACTGATCTCTACGCCACCGCGGCGGATATATGTACATACGGTGGAGGTACTGGCAATTCTTGGGAGATTGGCCTATACCAATAAGTTGGACCTGGTGTATTGATGAGTGTCTCAATAGGATCAACGTTTGAGTATGGTTTTCTCGCTTTCAATCGGATGTCAGAACCCTGTCGATAGGCTGGCGTAGTCTACCGCAGGTAAAGTTGCCATTAGTTGGTGAAATCCCCCATAAACTTCAATACAATAAAACACAATTTCAATATATTATTCAATACAGCACAATATTCTAAAAACATCGTCCTTATAATATTTGTTAGGCGTTTTATTGAAGTATAGACATAACCGCATAAGTGTAAGTTTCACCATTTCACATTTAAACCGAACGGCATCCGAACTGTGTTTTAAAAATGTAGGAAACATAATGATATTTCAAAATATTTCATTAAAGCCCGACGCCAGGTTTTGTATAATATTAAAACGTACCGACTGTCATAGGTATACCTTCATACTTTATGTGTAGACTTCAAAAAAAACAAAATCTGTGCCTGAGTTTGAAAGAAGCCGTAGTCGGCAAGAAATAAGAAAAGCTCTGTAACGTATTAAAATGTATATCTTTTTTAATGGTTATGTATTATATATCTTTTATTAATGGTTATGGTAATGTTAGTAGTATTTTTTTTTCAAAATAGCCGCATTGACTTTGATAAAAGCCACGAATCTCCACGGGGAATTAAGCTATTGTTTATTCAGAAGAATTCTTGATATAATCAATGGCGGAGTAACGTATTGATCAGGCAATGGCGTCAAATGGCAGTGGGGTACAAATCTGTACTGCACGGGTCTTCCAAGTGTTCATCTATTATGAAACCTGGAACATAGTTCTCGAGCCATATTTGTTCTTGTGACCAGGAGTCTTGTTGAAAACTCCGTACGTTTTTCAAAAGTCAATCACTTGGATCGTGTGGTACACGATCCAAGACTTAAACTTTAAACATTTACTCTATTTACACAAAACCATGATTGATGAAGTATAACGACCATGTGTCTTTTACTTCATTACATTACCTGATTTATTTGTAACAAACAATTAAACAAATAACCACTTGATATTTTAAGCATTTCTTAGGCCTTTATGTATTTATGTCTGATTTTCAAATCAAAATTTTTCGACGCAATTTAAAGATATAGGATTTATCTTTTAAATAAGTTTTTACTTTAAATAAGCATTTTTTATAATATTGCGTTTTTGAAATCACAAGAGCAGTTTCTATTAATTTATATATTAGTTATTGAATATCAAAGATTTCACTTTTGTATTTATTATAGATGGTGCTAAAAAGTTTTGATACTTTGTAAATTGATAAATTCTATATATAACGATACATCGCCAGTGAATAGAAATATCCGCTGCCATGTAAAAAGAAATTAAAAAAGAAACAGCTCCGGTTTTGCACCACCGTACTCAGTGACCACGAATAGCCTAAAGTCTAAGAGTAGACTAAGAGTTATAAAATAAATACATATCAATTATCCGCCGGTATACTAAAACTGAAAATTTCGTGGAAATCCTACCGTGATCTTGTGTATTGATGAACTGGATTTTTTCAAAAACTATTTGAATTACAAACAACTTTTCTACAGATTTAAATGTATAGTTACGTGTTACGTGATAAACAGTAACAACTGCCTCCTGAACTGCATGTACTGAAGTAAATACCTAGTTAATGCCAATATTCATGCGAAAAATAGTTTTACAGTATGATCGTTTTTTTAAATATTCTTATCGCTTACACAGCATCCTTGCCTTCATTCGATCTTATCGTGTATGCGATGCGATAGGTTTATGTAATACGGTGACGAACGCTTGTCATCTAACAGCGCTACAATATATCCTGCACAATGTCATCAAGTGATTAGAAATTATCACCGCGATCAACAGTCCTCCCCTAATGAATGACATTTAATCGATCTTCAGCATCATGCACGCCGTCCGTCTCGCCATACAAGGACCTTTATATCAATATCTATCTTGCATATACGTAAATAGCGACCTACTTTATATTTCTGTTAGCATTATAATTTCCTGGAAGAAGAGAATGGGATAACATCATAATATTACCCAGGCTTTGTAACCGTATGCGATCTAGTCAGTAAGCCACAGGTTAATAAAACAGAAATCCAGCGGTAATTGCTTCGTGGCAAGGACGTCTTGCTCGGGATCTAACATTGTTGTATGAAATGCAAGCCATACCTGCTTATAAGTGTCCGTTTTGTTTATTCTTATGTAGAAAAAATATTTAATAACACGTTTGCCTGAAATACGGCAACAGCCATCGATCTCACTTTGAGACCTAATTCTATCTACTTATCTATTGCAAGATATTGTTACGAGCTGTAGTGTTCGTTGGATAGAAAATAGCCTTTAAAGTAATAGTAAGTTTATTAAACAAAGAGTAATCACTTGTAACACTAGTTACTTTAAAATAATTCGATTCCCGCACTAGTTTTAATTCACTCCACACACCATGTCACAATTGAAACACACGGTAGCCACGAACCGACTCGCTTATATACGCGCGGAAAATTACTTTTTTTTTTCAGGAATGTTTCAGTTAAATATGCCTGTTTCCCTGCTTTCCGCGTTCCCTTGTATTTCTTGCTGAAAATGCCTGGAAGTGACATTTTCACCTGTCTCCGTAACAATATATGTAATATTAATAGTGCCGTAAGAATTCACGCCATCAAAGCGGCACTCAACCCAAGTCCGATGTAATGCATAAGGAATAACATCAGAGGAAATATCAAATATTACATATTCTCAGTCCCAAAAACCAAAAATTTTGTGAAACTAAAATATTATCGCACCCAGGAACTACCAGGCACGTGTCAGTTACTCTAATAAGCTCCATGTAAAATATAAATATAAGCTATCTCTGCTTACTCCTGAACTCTGAACAGCGTGAGCTTTATTTTACTTAGAGTGTTTCTTTAATTCATAAAAGATATCCAACACTATTGTAAAATAAACGTTTCAATTATAAATACAGTGCACAACTGAACAATAGATACATATGATAGAAGTAGTTTGCAGGGGAATTTCCATCTACAGTTGAATAGCAGAGGAGACACGACGCAAATAGAAATACAATAAATGTGTTTATTTATCCATTTCAGTTGCAGGTTTTTATACGGAACTGACATATCCTATCATGCTGCAATGGATTATTTTCCACAGTAATACAATTTTAATACTGTAAACGTGTGGTTATTTTGCAGTGGTAAATGTTCAGTTATATCCGTATCAATTGCATCGATGCCATGCATTGTCAGATAATTAATTTTGTTACAAAAATAATGAAATTGTGTATTATCGGTATCCATTATTATTATTTTTATACAATAACTTTATGTTTTAATAAAGAGTATTACAATCCTACAGTTATAATAAATTACTTTTCAGTAAATATATATATATATATATATTTATATAACTTCTCTTAACGTGTCTTTAAAAATACTTTTGTGCAAGCAATTGAAAAATCGATAACGACAACTATTCTAACACAAAATGTTCTAAAATTAGCATAAAACACTTTGATAAGCGACGGAAATTTCTTTTGGTCCGTTCATAGTGTACCCGGCGTGTCGGTGGGCATTAACGAAGATTTTAGCATATTTAATCGTAAGTTACACACGGTAGGAAAACATAACGTGTCCAGAAATATAAGGAAAAGTTTATTACAGTATTTCAATTTCATTTTCATTTCCATTTCCATTTCATGTTAATTACAGAGAGAAATAATGAACAGAGAGACGTAGATGGTTGTTAGTTTTGTTAGCAATAGCTTGAGGCTATTCGCCATTGTTACATTGAAATTATTACGCTACGAAGTATGCCGATACTAACAATGGGAATAATTTACTTGTTTTAGTAAACTAAATAGAGTATAATTTTCTCGTTCCATTTTATATACACATAAGAATTTTATAATTCGCATTTCGGGTTGCAATCGAATTCAATTTAGGAAAAAACAAACCTAAATTAATAAATAAGTCATTACTCTGTAGGACTGAGTATGAATTCAATAAGCCTCGTGCTAACGCCTATGCTCTCAAACGGAATTCGTTTTCAATAATAAATAATCGTAACGTATGTATCATATAATATCAATTTATTGCTCGGTCGCATTATTTAAAATGCAACCAAGCACAAGTATGATACATTTAAATTATATTAATCCATTATCGCTTCAGAGCCTTACTTTGTTTTATTGTTGGAAACTTTTCAACAGGACTGCAATATCCGGTTGCTTTGACAAACCGGAAACTTCCACTGAACTGTGCTTCAATATAATATTCCATTTAATTGTTTTAAAGATATAAATGTTATGTTGAATTGCGTTACACCAAGCATCACCGTGTTTGCGTCATCAGCGTGAATCGGTAGGCACGACCGGGAAAGAGACCAAGTCATCACAGAACAATTTAACTCTCCCATGCTTTGTTTGATGATGTCGGGGCACGGAGACCAGTTCAAGTAGCGACACATTCCATCTCAGTCCCCAGGGTGACAACACATCCCCTGAAACGTGCTTAGCTTCAGTGTAGAGGGGCACCGGTACGTTCCGTAGGAGATCCCTGACAAGATAGGATATCTTTAGATAATTTCCTGATACCATAAAAATGGGGTGACAACGCGAAAAATTTCAGATGCACTATCCGAAATCTTTGCTTCGTAAATTGATGTCAAATGTGTGATACGCATAAACTTTTAAATGAGCAAAATCCATCGTCTTAAGTGTGACGCGTCTGGAACACTCCAAACAACAAAGCGCCATGTTTATGATTGTCATATCTTCAAATCTTTTAGCTAGGAAACGGTTCGTTGGAGTATTTTTAAAAATATTACAGTGATTCGTGCCACACGACAGACTGCTCATTTGTATTTATGGTCAATACCGGTGGTTTTCAATATATTAAATACACGCGGACACCTTTAATTTAATGGACTTTTCGTATATAATTTGGCTGATGGATAACCTATTAAGTAGGACACATGATATCAACAATATTGTGAATAATTACTGGGGAAGCCGAGTATATTTTTATAATAAGTAGTGACCATAGTATACAGGCATTTTAAAGATATTTAGTGATATGATTCCCTTAGTTTACGTTTTTAAATTTATAACAACGTCATTTTTAATAAAATATAAACACAGTTTTATAGTTTACGTAAAATGCAACAAAAAGCAAGATATTCCAAAAACCAAACAAGAAAACTGTAAAACTGTTTAAATTTTGTCTATCATTGAATTAACAATCAAAGAAAATCTCTAATTTACAATAATTATTCAAATAATACTTAAGAAAATGCAAACCGGTTGTTGTTCTTTTTATAACGATCAAATAAAATTATCAGAAAAGGCAAATCTTGATTGAATTTTCTTTTTACATAATCAAAAGTAGTAGTAGAACACAGTATGGAAACATGGATATATTGATTAAAGCTGATCTGGAATTCAAACCATATGCAATATATTACTGGCTCTGTCGTAACCGCAAACTGCTATTGTTAATTTAATGAAAAGCGTAGCAAACAACCATAATGTAGTTTTGTTACATTTGTAATGAGCGAAATCCAGGAATTGGAATACCTGCCCACCCCTATGTTTGTCGGTCGCTCAAGTAATTAGTAAGCTTGCGGGATCAGGTTTTGTTGTTGTTGTTGTTGTTCTAGGTGTAGTGCCTGAGATGAGACTCACTCATACAACGTTAATACAATCTGCGTTGTTGATATCAATGTTCTAGATTCTATTGGTGGAATGGTCCGCATAGTCGACTCATGGATGCCTTGAACCTTTTTGGAAAAACAGCACAGCAAAGAACGTTCAACAAATGAGAATCGAAATCAGGGCTATAAAGCAATGTATGTATGTACTAAGACCAAATGTTATCGAGAGACATTTCTGAAGAGGCGAAATAGTCCATCAGGTAAGGACAATCCCACTATTGATATTACATTCCGTGAACGAGTACTCAGAAGAAGAAACAGAATACAAACAGCACCAATGGTTTCTTGAAATCTACTTTTACCGTACCCTATACAGCCCTGGAACGCTCTATCTGATGTGGAATTAAGCGAGCTCCTAATAAAAATAACTGAAAAATACTGATATGTTATACGAGGGAAATTATCAGAATTTGCTATTTTATTATTTATATGAATTTATTTATATTATCTGTTTTATTTAATATTTAATGTCTATATTATTTGATATTTATTTATTTCTTTTGCAATTCATGATATTTATTGTTTAATATATTTTATTTTTTAATTATGTATTTTAAGTATGTTCCATATATTGTTAATATTTAGGTTTATTTTGTAATTGGAACCTACAGTCAATGTTTCTCCATCACAAGGGTTGACTGGTACAGAATGCAAAAGGCATTAAGTCCGCCAATTGTATTTCCTTTATTATATTGCCATTTTTTTTAAAAAAAACAAAGATGTTTACAATTGAAGATTAAATTAAAACAAAACCGACGGAGAAGTTTATAAACTTCTATGCAAGAATCGACGCGCGATATTGCACTATTGAGCTAAATCAGCTCCAAGCACGTATGTTGGTTGCGTTTTGTGTACTTTGGAGCATACATAATGACCGACGATAGACGCGGCAATCGATACAGTATATATGTATATATATATGGATGAATGGCCGATGTCTATTTAAATATTTACATGAAATTAGTATTAAGGAATGTGCAATTGAGATAGAAGATATGATTAAGTAATTGATTGATAAAGATATGTTACAAACAAAATGCAGTCGCGTTTTCTCATTATGTAGTATTTACAAGAACTGAAAATATATAGCTACGGCTCTTCTAAACTTAAATATACGTTAAGAAAATTAAATTTATCCTTCGTTTTAATTATAATATATATTTGTATGTATATATACATATATATAATATATATACATATGTATTAGCTCTTATCAAATTGAATCACCATCGTTCGTGTCCAGCATTATTTCAATGATCGTCACACCCAACGACTTATAGTATTACAAAATGAGATTAAAACTAACAAGACTATTTTACAATTCCTAAAAAAGTTATTTTAAACAATTTTCGCCGCCCGCCGCCCTCATGAATCTACAGTATAGTAATTAGGAGCCGACAGTGTCGTATAATAAAGCATGTCCACTTGGCCCTTGTAGACGGCCCTAACGTTCAAAGAGTTAATTGCGCACTTTGAATTCGCTTGAAATAGCCTCTTATTATATTAAAGCCATGTAAATGTGTTAGCGTAATGAAAGTTCCGATTAAGTTCCCGGCACCGTAAGGTTTGCAATTATTAACGCATAATAGGGCAACCTGATTATATGTCGGCCGTGTGAAATCAACCGCCGGGGAATCAACTGGGGAACGGATGCAACTTCCGCCTTGCAACGTGAAGGCCAGCTGAGCCATAAAATTGCTTTATGACATGCTGCTTGAATCGTTCATAGTAATATTTGCTTTCTGAAAATGTAATGTAAGACACTGTGAGTTGCGGCGTATTCAATGAAATTGTACAATCATTACATAGCTTTAGTGTTTAGTTTTAGCCATCTTATGGATCTGAGATGATTGTATAAACGACGATGAGTTTGTTTTTGTAGTCGTCATAATAGATATTCTATTTCAACGCCACGCTGCAGCTAGATCGAGGCTGCGGCATGTGTCCAAGAAGGGTCACACCCTCACAGAATGCCAGCGCAAAGCTGCACAATATATTATGTTTGATATTGAGCAGGGATCCATTACTGGTCGTATAAGCGAGGCATTCCATCTCAGTCCTTCCATCCAGTCAATTGAATGTCGCATGGGCTGCAAGCATTACTTACTATTAGAGTGACAAAGACAAACATTGTAACTGTGTGCTCATTTGTCACTCTTGGTTTCATAAAAAAAAAACATAAAAGAGTTTCCCAAATCAAAAGCTTTCATGGACCACACACGCTTTAAAAAAACACAAATGTATTTAAAATTTACACTACGACTCGACCATGTGTGACTATTTGCGTCCAGTAAAAAAATAAACTGACAAATGAATGAAATAAAGCTCTCCATTTGACGTCACCGGAAAAAGTTACAGCAATTAAGTTCTTCGGTGTTCCAGATTTTCAATGATTCTGCAATTTACACGTTCGATGGGAAGCGTTTGTACACCGGACGTGATTGGCGTATTGCGGATTGGTTATTGGAATAGGACTTAATTAAGGACACAAAGTTACTTTCTAATGTCGTTTTGAGACGAAGCTGCTCGTCTCTAAACGACATTAGAATTTTATTTATATATTATATTTTATATATTATATATATTATATTTTATTAGTATAAAAATATTTATTTCTGTATTAGTTAATATAAAATTAATAAAAAATATATAGAACGTATAATAATTTAGTCCAAAGTAAAATTAAAATGCAGTTGTAGGAATATGATCGTGCCCGTACATGTAATAAAAATGGACAAAGGATTTCGCGTTATTTGCGCAAAATGGACGATCCGTAATATCAGCTCGCAATAATTACAGCCCTTTTTCGTTTTCAAATGTATTGTAGTCTCTTTGAATTTTTATTACTAAATTTTCAGGATTTTGATGAATAGAATTTATTTAAAGTCGGAAATTTAGTATCGATTAGAAACTATTTATACTGGTGGACGTAGATCTCTCTTATACCATACACTAGAGCCACAAGATGTTTTGTGTGTCAATACAGTGAAAAAAGCAACATACGTCTATCGACTTTACATATACTTTACGTAAGCATGAGAGTAGGATTAAAGGAATCAAGGTGACAAACGACCATATAGTATGTCCAATGTTATGTTTACAGTATCCTTGGGCTCATGAAACTTTATCCATTCTATGAAATCAATCAAATCAAAAGCATTATACTCTATAGATGAAATGCCTCATTATATGCAATTTTATATCCTGTTGTCTCCACTCATCATGAAGATGATCAGAAGTGAAAATCAGACATCTTTAAATCTTCATCCTTCCATTACATAATCCTTCGCCGGTAAGGCAACCTATCACAGTACACGTAAAGTTCATACAAATCAAGGGATTTAATAATATTTGAAATGGTGGGGTCAAAATTATATGACATACTCTTTTATTATAGTCCTATAATTAAAGAGTAACTAACGCATAGAATTACAATATTGCAGTATTACCGCACTAATATAAAGTTTTGCTTTCTCTCCAACCGCCACAAATGTAATCCAAATCGGCTGTAATTAATGAAAAGTCTCCAATGACCGAATGTTGGCAAAGCAATCATCTCGTTTTGCAAACATATTGTTTTGGCGTACTCTCAGACTAATAATAAACCTAATTGAGAAATAACAAAGAGAACGTAAACAGTCTGTTAGTGAGATAATGTTCTATGTAATAATAAATAATAAAATTACGGGTAAATATGTAAACAAAATAACAAGAATAAAATGAAGCTCTTATCATTCGACACAGGATTTTTTTTTTATTAACGGTCAGGGCATTTCTATTTTACCGTTATTCCACACAGCCAAAGCCAAGTAATGTCAAAAGAAAGTCTGCGTGCGTTTAATTTATTTTGCTTTATTACAAATTGTGTATAAGTAACGATATATTATTAGATACATCCTCCATGGTGAATCGTGTGCTCGCTAATGTAGTTCAACTAAAAGTTTATATAAATTTTCTTGTAATGTTTTACTGTTTGAAACAAGCATCTTGAGAATCATCAAAAGTTTTTTTTTATAATTAATTACTAATTATTGTTCAATGTTGTGTAAATACAAATATAACTTATTAATTAGTAGATAGATTAAAAGTTTTCCATTATATTCAGTCACATTCATCCATGAGTCGTTTCTTATATGTATTCTCGCATTAACTTAATGTCTCGGTATGTTTAAATATCTAAATGTACACACGAAAACAAGAAGTCAAGCATAGGAGGGAAGCTTAAAATATTCTCTCAACTAAATATATCCAAAGTTCCTTTTAGTCTAGATGTGATACAATGACTCAGAACTGCATTCGACACTGTTACACCTTGTCCGTCTCGGTAGAATTAACTAGGTATTTCGAAATACGTAATTGGTTTTGCGAAAATCAAATACAATGTTAAAAATGTAAAATGCTAAAATTTAGATCACTAATTAAAAAAAATGTGTGTTTAACTTTTTAATAAAAATAACAATGGAGGTATCGACGCTGCGAAAAAGGATATGGGCCATTTTCGGCCCAGCTACTCATGCTCCTCAAGGATATTAATGTAATATCTATAGAAAAAAACATTTCATTTTACATACTTGTCATCAAAGTATTGGCGTTTATTGAATTAGGTCTGTGGGCCATAAAGTATAGTAATATAAATAATATTTAAGCTGATGACGATGTTAAAGTGTCAGTGTATTGACAGCAAAATCATTTGATATAACCTAAAATTCTTTTCTTATTTTTAAATGTCTCTGTATCACCATGAACAATATTGATTTTAATTTGTTTATAATAAAAGCGATATATTGTCTGTTATTTAAATTTAATTTGATCACTGTCCTTGAACTTCGTTTAGTGGGCCGTGTCCTTAGTTTCATTAAATTCAATCTTTGATCGAAGCTAAAAAAAGTCCGTGCAATTTAGAAGTATGTAAACTTGTTAGTTGATATAAGATAAAGTGAGTAAGCTAACACTCATAACTGTTATGTCGGCCAAATAGGTTTTGTAACTAAACTTTATGTATCATATTCAAAAATAGCCTTAAAAAAAGAACACATACTTTGATGTACATATGAACCTCGATATATAGAAATCGAAAAAGCAGCTCTGGCAATAGAATTTTTCTTTTATAAGAAGAATATCTACGTGAATTTTATTAGAATATCAAAAGGAAATGAGTAATACAGATATTGCATTCATGTTATGCTTCATTTGGGCTAATTAGTCTCTTTTCAGACAAGACAAGACAAAGAAGTTGTACGACGCACACAAAACGACTGGGAGAGGCACTGAAACATCTGCTAAAAGAGGAAATACCTCTGTACTTCAAACGTAAAATCATGAACGTTTCCATTTCTACTTCACGTACTACGCTCACGCTCCAACTGTCAGAGTCTGTGTGCGATAGAAATCTAGAAATATGTCGAGTTATGGAGCACTATTTTCTTGGAGTAAAACTAATAGTCAAAATAAGGAACACACACTCAAATCATTGACGTTTCCCGGAACGCTGCCAAGTGAATGTGTCTAGGCCAAAATACATAACTGACTAGGTTTAAAATTAACGACGTCACCACAGACCCTAAGATATAATATTAGACAGCAGATACATAATATTCCTTTTTTATTAAATGGAAGAATATTAATAATGCTATTAGCATTCTGACATTCCAATTAACCACTCCGACGAAGTTTAAATGTTGTGGAGGAGAACTTGCGAAGTTCAAATTGCGCACACCGTAACTTACATAGCCATTAGGCTATTGCTTGAATAATAACGAACATACATAATGAAATGGAACTGAAAGCAACGCTGATGTTTCCTTCGTACGTGTTGCGATATTCGAGGAGGAGATTTAGCCGGTTTAATAGGATAAAATATGAAATTCACTCACCGCTGCAACACATCCGATCTTCTGAATGTATTAAGAAAAAGATAAAATTACCTCACACAATATAAAAAATCGTTCAATTATTCATGGTTTCATTCAGGTCGCATTGAAAAATATTTAACCTAATCAAATAAACAGACGGTAACAGTTTGGCGGGCTGCCGGGATGAGTGGGGATTTGGTGGTGTGCAAATTTAATCACTTCTGATTCCTTACATATGGGCATTTTATTTAATCAATATGTACAAAACAATTTGAACATTTATCTTTTAATCGTAACAATTATGCGTTATTATATGAGACGACGAACTTCAAAAGTTATGTTCGTAGGAAGTTGATGATAAAGTTAGGAATTGGAAACACGAATGACTGCCTGTGCCTGTGGCAAGTCACTATGCAAGTTTATCATCTCACATAAAATATCTAGTCTAGTGATGCGCAAATGACGGTAAGGGACAAATATTTATGGTGTAATGCACTACTACAATACTGTTAAAAATATTATATAAATATTAATAAAAAAAACTAAAGCTACGTTTATAAGCTGTTCCGAGTAAAGTGACAGCAAGGCTTGTATTATTAAAGCGCATGTGGTGGAAATAAGTGAGAGATTTTGCTTAATTCGTAGTTTAACAAGGTAAAAAGCATTTAGAGTCCTTTTGCTCTAGGTTAGAAGTGCATTCGTCACAAGTGTCGCACGTACTTAAAAAGACGAATCTCTGGCGACTGAATAGTTTGAGTACAGTTGTTTCAAACAAAGTCTGGAACCACAAAATGTGCTAACTAGAAACGACATTTTACAATTCTAATTTCTTATTTTTATTGTTATTTTTGCGTTATATTTATTAGCTTTGTATTACTTGACATAACATCAATTTCTTACCATAATAATGCAAAATAAATAAATACAAAGGCTTAAGTTAGAATTTCATTCTATAATTATACGTGTTCAACATAAACGAATAATATATTAAATAATACATAACTAGTGAAAGCAGGATTAAAAAAAAGAAAAGAGATATTTTTTGACCTACAAATTACATGTCGACTAGTGTAACAATAACCCGTTTTCCGAACTGCCCTACGATGCTCAAGAAGCAGGTGAAAATGTATCCATTATTATGGCACAGCCTGTATTTTTATTAACTGCAGGTATAAAAGTTTAAATAGCAGGGGAATAAGAAAGATTCTCTGACAGCAAGTTCGTACTGGCTAATACAGTATAGCACGAATTACATGGAGTTACGAATAATAATAGTTGACTATATATAACTGAGTTCTGAGATGGAAAGCTTTGTTAACAGTAAATGGGGGTCTCCAATTATGCTGTTGTTTCTGTTCAGGTGGTCCTTCCCCGATCTGACTCATTCAAGCTACAATTAGAAACTGGTTGTATCAAATGAAAGATTTCAATTATTGAAATCACTGGAGTGGGATTACACTATCACAAACGTCAGCGAACTGGTGATTTGGTAAAGACTGGAGTAAGAATTTTCTTTACCTTAAAATATATAACTTTATGAGCTCGTTCTTTGGTTAAAATCTTTGTATTTTTTGTTCCAATCTCACAAGAGAATACAGTAAAGAAAAGTGGACTACACTACGATAAAATATATTTGATTTAAAAGCTTTGACGTGTTTAAGAGTTGTCCTTTATCGAGATATTGCCTATTCACATCGTTTCACGGGACCAATTCAAACCCGGCGCTGTGGTATCGCAGCTACAACTATAGACCTATAGCTGACCAGGCCACCCTTTTAGTACTAAAATGTTTTATTCGTTGTAATATTTTCAATTGTTGGTAATGAATAAATTATTTTCTCTACTTTATTTAGAACACCCAGTACTCTGCTACTTATTCGTGGTAAAATAGTACCATGTCAAGTTCTAATCCACTATTATGCCCATATATTTAATATTTGCGCAAGTACAGTTTCTAGATTCTCTAGATTGATAAACGTATTTATTTTTATTTTAAGATTGCTATTAGGCTGTGTAGAATTATTAGCATTAAGCTTCATTAAATGGAGTTTGTAAGTTTTGTTTTCTTCATAAGATGATTATTTAACGTCCACTCTGTCCACGAATATTGTTCATATGGATGAACGCACTAGCATGATTCGCCAGACTACTGTAATATCGGCACACGATAATATTTAAGCATTCTAGATTTTCATATTGCACAAATAATTTACGTACACTAGAAATAATGTAGGTTCTAAAACGCCTGTCAGAAACCTTATGATTGATATTTCAATGTCGTAACTGACGTGCTGTTCCCATTTAGGCTGTAGCTTGGATAGGAAGCAACAGGTCAAATTGGAGCAGTACAATATGTAATCGATTTACATAATTAAGTAAAAGTTCTTTATTTATTGATTAATTATCAGGTTCAGTCAGCAGACGTCATCAGCGTTATAACAACATTTTTCATAATAATTCTTGCCATTTTCATAACCTAAAATTTGATGTGAATTCAATTAAACATCACTAAAACTGTCGTAAGGTAAACAGATTGTTTTGCCTTTAAGTTTTGTTTTCTGTTTTTGCTTTTATTAAAATCTAGTCAAATAATAATATTGTGACATGTAATGTTACATCAATGACATAAAAGCACAAATCCTAGTATTTTATTGCGTTACATAATTTACTCATAATGAAACATTACAGTTAATTCCGCCCCATATTATATATTCCATGGATATAAATTATTCCACGTACAACTTAAACTACTCAACTCTATGGCACGCTTTTATTTCATAATATTTTGTCTGTTAAATGCTCCTGCAATCTCTTTATAAGACACGTACTTTAATAAAATCTTGCAACACTTCTTTCAGTGTTTCTTTTCGAAAAGAAACTAACGAACTAAATACGTTTATTTTTAATTTAGAACAGGAATAAACGAGCTCAGCTTGTCACGGTAAACTATATCTGCATAAAACAGCGAAGGATTGATGTTATCATATTGTATTCTTGCAGAACTTGAATGTATCGATTTTAATGATTCCCATTGAAGAGTACATCCACTTGACGAAATATTTAATTTTAGACAAAGTCCACCAATACGTAGTGGCGCCGTGTGGCGTACCGCCTAAACCAAGTAGTGGGCATAACTTTTACTGATTTGCAATGTACAATAGATTTCATTCGAAAGGAGAAAAGTTATTCAACTGTGTTTAGAGTTATAGAACCAAAAATCAGTTTTTGTTGTTGCATGAATGGGACTGATTGACAGGGAAAGTACCACCGTCTCAAAGAATACCAGCGTAAAATAGATGATACATCTACAGACTTGTGCGTTTCGCCCACCCCTTCCTTCTTTCCCAAAAACCATTGTAGCGGTATTTTCAAAAAATCTACGCCAGGGGAATACTAGGACGGCATCGACAAGTCGAGTGTGTCTGATCCCTCTAATTGTGCTTAGGGTGTACACTCTAGAGTCTTAGGAGTCTTTTTCGGAACTCGTTCCCTTTAGACATTATTAACTGCTGGAAGACAGCTATGGATCAAAAAAGGAGATCACCAACCGTCAACTCATACAGGTCTATTGTTTCTTGGAAATAATGGAATCCATTGTAAACTGTCCGCTCATGAAGCTATCTCTATCTCCTACCTTGTTTCTTCTGCATATAAATGGCGTTTTGCAGATTAATAACATTCATTGGTATATGGTCGTCAGCACGGGGAATGCGTTGTACACTAGATATTTCTCTGGAACACGTCAACGAGTGAAAACTTATGTTCGAGGTCGAGATTTTGTAAACAAATTCTCAGATTGTGGCCGACAAAATGTAGTTCTATTTAACCCCACGAAGTCATAAATTTGCTCGTTTACCTCTATAAATACTCTTTTTAAATTTTATTTAAAAACTCAATTTTAAAAACACTTGTTATTAAAATTTAAAAATACTGCAGCCAGTATAGGAATCCTTGGCGTTGATATATCGAGCGACGTTCAGTTCCGTGGTCAGTTGGAAGGCAAGGCCAAGTTACACACGGTGGGCACACACAAAAATACAATCTTGTTCTATTCAGCACGCCAAGCATTTTCGTGGTTTAACTCAGAGATAAGCATTTCACTTTTATTTGCAGAGCCATGGGTGGGCTAATGTTTTGGTGGTCAGTACAAATATACCATTCTGTGTGTCCTACACTGCTATATAATCTACGCCATCCAACTCTCAACAGCACGAAGCGGTCGGGAACCGTGGCTTAATAACATTTTACCGTACACATCCGTAATGCTTAAATACAAGTGTTGCCAGTGTAGGTAACTTATGGTACCGAGACGTGATAATGAAGATTTCCACACCCAGTCGGGAATTACTATCAAGCTAGTAGGAGCTGATCGTTGATACACAAGACGACCCGATTTTTTAACGTAGGCATCATCCTGCTTTTATGGTTTGGTATGTATTCCACCTCTCCCAAAAGTCACGAAGATTATTTTTGGGGAAAGGAGTTAAGACTTCGACTTTACATCGAAAAGTACTTTACATCAAGGTACCTTGAATCATGTAGTTAAAACACTTCAAAAATATATCATGTTACACTTTCTATCAAGACTGCCCTCGTTAGAAGGCAACTAATGCTTGGCTAGAAACTATCTTCCAGACTTCATGAGAGCTGAAAATGTCCTTCGCCGATTATAAATTGTGGCCTGTACTTACTAGACGTTACGGCTTGCTTAAACGTTACTTTAACTAACATTGAGTCTCCCAAAAACTTTAAAGCTAATCGTAGAAGTGGCTAAATTCACCATGAAGTCATTGCGTAAATCTATAGAATAGTGTCCAGAAAATGATGGGCTGGATTTAATATAACCTAATAGCGGTCTACTATGAAAATATTATTTTAATTGATCGCTTAGTTTTAGATAAATATGTACACACAAAGATAAGAAAAATTATATTATTACAATGTTTCGATAAAATATACATTTTATATGTAACATAACTTATAGCCATAGGTATACCTTTATTTATTTGCCTTTGATAAGGTATGACAATGACTTGCTACGAATAAAGTTCTCTCCTCGAGTCTGAACCTTTTCATATTATATTTATCGCAGAGGAATCCTAAGCATAAAGCCTTGTCGTCTGAACACATTTCGTAGAAATACCAGTACAAAAGCTAATTCAATCTACTTTGTTTCGTTATTTATTTTAAAATAAATTATTATAAAAATAATAAACATAGTTTATAAAAATATATACCAAATTATTAATATACAAACAAATTACAGACACCTTTTCGTAATAACGTGCCTGCACAGCGATCTGAACGAGTGAGAAACACCGTTCTCCGACAGTACATCTCGATTAGATTGGCTGGCCGGTTCGCCTGACTTTAATCCGATCCGAAGCATGCACGGGAAGCTCTTTAGAGAGCTGTATTAGAATCGCCAGCCACTAGGTCTGACAGAAATCATAGAAGCCGCTTTAGCTAATGGAACAGGATTACAAAAGTTACCGGATAACTTGATCTCTCAGCATACCCAGGAGGATTTCTGCATGCGTTCGAGACGAGTTATTTTGTATTAATTAAATCTATAACTTTTAAAAATAAATTGATTTAGTTTTAGTTAAATCTTCCTTTTATTTTATCACATTACATTTAAAAACACAAAATTATCATAATTGATTTTGTTAAGATCCTGAAGCATTTTAATAATATCTTGGTATAAATTTATTATAACAAGATAGCATTATTAACATTATTATATAATGCTATTTTTATATATTTTGTCATAACCACAAAGTGTCTTAAGTTTTCCAAGGTATCGCGAAATTTTGAAGTGTTTATGTATGTTTGTACTGTATACTACGTATATGTAAATCCTACTGTGAGATATATGCGTCCTCACTAGACGTCGAGCACCGCCATCGGCTCCATTGCGGATTGACCGACTTCCCATGTCACACACACAAAAATAGCATTTAAATCATTCGAAAACACAAAAAAGTTAAATCGCATAAATAAAAAAAGAAAGAACAGAGTTCCGAGCAAAATTTGTAGCGCTATCTCCTGAAATAAACGTGAATTCATTTCGTTCCGTGTACCAGTAAACGATACAAACAAGTTAACGAGCGAATTTAACAATATTGCTATATAGGTCCTTTCAAAGGGAAAACGCCAAAGTGCAGGCAACTCCAGTTTTATAGTCGTAACTAGAATCGTACTGTAACTTAAAACAATGCAGACGCTGAACGAGTTTTAAACATCAGTTTAAATATTCTTATTTTGCGTTGATTCGACAAAACGAGGTAACCTTTTACACGGAATGAGGGACAATGTGTGAATTTAAAACCAAATTATTTAATATATTAGGTCATGCCCCGTTACCATTAATCGGGTCGTTGGGTTTCTATACCCATGATACGAAGCATAGCATACGTTATCCTGCTATTTAACGCTGGTGTTCTATGAGGTACAAACCAGGTCGAGCCGACCATTTCATCTAGCAACTAGAAACTATAATGTGGCCTTTACTGCATGATAAAAATAAACGTAAAGATAATTTATAAGTACAAAACAATTATTCACGCTTCTTTGAGTTCGTTATGCGCTCGATCGTCTGTCACTATATATCTGCTTTCCGATTTTATGCATTTAATTGTCATTTCAGAATCCGAGAACAATCGAAAATGCGAAGGCGGGCAAATTATATGGCAACCTGTACACTTTGTAATTACCAAAAAGTTTTTTGTGATAAAGCAATGACGTGTGACTAACAACACCCGTCACAAGTGTTGCACTTACTCGACTCGTAATCTCAAAAACTCAGTCGTTTCCTACTTTATCTTAATAGCCTCATACTTCTAACCAAAATTAATCCATGTTTAATGCCAGCGTTTTAAGTTGCCTGGTAGTTCTTTGTAACATGCATAATTAATGCTGTGTTACGTTGTGATTAAACTTAAAGATTGGTCAATATATTAACTTTAAATATACTAACGACTTTGACTCTATGTAAAATTCGAAACTTCCTATCCGCCAATCGCAACAGAGTTTAAGCTTCTTGAGTATAATGTGCATAACATTTTCATACGTTATTAATAATAAAAAAAAATTGTATAAAACTTAGCTACTAAATAAACTGAAGGATGATTATGATAAAAGATGACGTCTCTAAGTAATTTCAAGGACGCAGTTGTCATAGTTCCCAATGGTCTTTGATCAAGGAACATATTCAAAATATATCAGGAAAGTCAATGCTCGCTTTTCGTTTCATAGCACATAGCTGTTCATTACGGCTCAGTGACGCGAAGAATCATTTAAGTTTGAATTGGAATTTTAAGTTGTAATTAAGCTACGTTTTAAGAAGAAAACAAAACATACGTGTTGTGTGAATTTTCTTGTAATGTTATTTAACATGTCTAAGATGAAACAAAACATAAATCGATACGTTTCAAAATAATAAGACGTTTATGGGACACAGACTGTGAGTGTGACTGCCATACTGCCGAGTGAGTCGTGGACAAATAAATATATATAATATATATATATATATATATGTATATATATTATATATATATATATATATATATATACATATATAATATATATATATATATGTATATATATATATATATATATATACATGTTGTATTGTAAAATACGACAAACGCCATAAATTTGAAATTCAAGTTTGTAGCTCCCAACGATTTAGGCTCTACGTTGATGAATCAGTCAGTCAGTCAGGACAAGTAATTATATATGTATGTATAGATTTTGTTTCGTCATATAATTATATATATATATATATATATATATATATATGTATAATATTTAGGTGATCTAACAAAATGTCAACAACGTATTTAAAAGTGGAAACAGGAAAAATAATTTGGTTACCGCGCTCTAAGCCCGTAGGGATGCGACCAGCAAATAGAACTGATCTGCGGAGAAAAATCTATGCATATTTTAAACCGCAATCGAATGCTCGTTCAAATTTTAAACTTTATAGTTATGTAGTAAGTCCAACAAGCTACGATAAAACTCGTCCTTTCCATTATTTTAATATCTTGTTCCCTTACCGTTTGAATATTTTAGACGACTGTAAAACTGTATACTAATCCAACATGAACACTGTGAAAAAGATCGATACCTATAATAAAGTATATAATTTATAGTTTTTGGGTGTCTAATTTCTTTTGGTAAGATCCCTGTACAATACTGCCAATAACGTACCATTATAAATGGGGTCTAAATCTTGCCGGTGCTTCAACATTTCTTAACTTTCGTCCAAGACATGATCACGTCCAAGACTAAATTCTCCGAACCACGAATATACAGAGCTACGACGAGGCTATATCACGGCAAGTCTCTTGTTGACTTAAGTCACAGCCAAAATCGTAAGAAGTCCATTAATGAATATTTTCACGTGTTAAATTCATTGTAATAGCGATACACAATTTTCTAAAGGACAATGAAAACACGAAGGATATTTTCGCAAATTAAAAGGTAGCTTGTTCGGAGAGGGATTCGAAATTCGAATTCCTTAATTGCTTTTTTTTTTTAATGTAAGTGACCAATTCCAGAAACTTTCAGTATGCCCCACGTATGTTATGTGCCTCCTAGAGATGAAGATCTTCCGCGTAAATATTCTGTCTCTTCTATATCCTTTTCACACTATTTTACTTTGCACATACCTGCACTGCGCACTTCGTATTCATCCCTTTCAAGTAATATAATATTGAGCAAATAGTATATATATTTTCGACTTAAAGTTTCAGAAATTTATTATACTTAGTTTTAAAATATATTGTCAATCGTACAGATAATTGAAAACAAAAAATAAAAATATACTAACAAGAATTGTCTGACATATTTCAAAACTTGATAAATTTAAACGACGTTTTTTTTTATTTTACTAAAAACGTTTTTTATATTCATTTATGGGAAAAACACGTTCCGAAATTTTTTATAGTTTATTGTACTCAACAAATATTGTATTTGGGTTGTTTTATATATCAATTATAAAATAACCCAAATACAATATTTCGTATAAGAATAATGGTTCTGTTTTTATAAAATAAATATAGAGATATTTTTGTTTCATGAAAAATGGGTTCTATCGAAATCTTATGTGAGGCTTGGTCGAATTTATATAATTACTCGTATAAAACATATAAGTAACCGAGTAGAAAATATTCAAATATGAATGTATTTTGTTTAATTAATAAGTAAGAAACACTAAAATAAGTGTCTCTATACTTTTACTTTTTTGTACTCTGTCACCACATGGTCAACAGCCCAGCGCTGCCCGACTACCAAAAAACTGTAGAAAGAGAGCGAAAGAGAGAACGAAAAGATAGAGAAAAAAGAGGAAAGCGGTGAACAAAAACGAGTCTAGCAACGTATCTAGCTTAGTTATCTTTTCTTCTATATCTAGGCTATACCTCTACCCATTTATATCTATAGATACATATATTCCTTCCTTTTTATGGCAAAAACTTTCCGGTAATGTTAACGTATAAGAACGTTGCGCTAAAGTCAAAATTCTTTGTGACTTAAAAATTTTAACAAATGACAATAAAGCGCTCAGTTCATCTGATGGCAAGGGATTCCTACAGTCTATGACAGCCACATTCATCCTCGATATAAGTAGCATCATAACGCAGACGCGTTATCACCCTTAAGGAGTAAGATGTAAGGCCTAATAAGGGTCTCGTAGAAGCAGACGAAACACATCAGCGTAACATATGTTACTATTTTACGTTTGTATTCTGTGAGGGCGTATTCATTTTCCGGTAGAGCCGACCCATTCATACTGCAGTTAGAGAAGCAAGAGCAGCATGACTCTACAATTGTTCATTTTATTCCTCATGATATAATATATATCTCTACCTTGATTCCCTGTATTGCATAATAACCTAAATTGATCTAATAGGAAAAAGTTTATAAAAAGTATAATAAAATACCCAGTGATGCAAGAAAACAAAAATTTCATTACCCTAAAATTAATTATCATAATAGACTTTTAAATGTACCTTATGAACTCGAATATTGCGCCCCACTTTCCAGTAATTTATTGTAGTAGTGAATTTAATGTTTGAAGACAAAGTTAGTGTTCAAAGAACTTATTAATTATATAATTTTGTGCTTGATTTTGAGAGTGCATCAATGCACTGGAAAACAACGGGGTAATTTATTTTCTCGAAAGTAAAACAGAATTGTCTAGATGAAAACAAAAATCAAACGATTTTAGTACTTTATCGACTTTTTTTTCTAATAATAATTGTACCACTAACCTTCTTTCGATTTATTTTTTATAGAATAGGTGGCAAACGGGCAAACAACTCACCTGCTGATGGTCGTGGATGCGCAGCCAGCTTTTAAGAAATGTTTAAGCTATTTTCTTTAAGATCCCTAAATCGTATCGAATCGGAATTATACCGAATTCCTGATTCCACAGATTAGTTGTGTGACGCAGAAAATTTCACGTAAAGTGCACAATGATGGATTGCCATTATGGTAAATGTATGAAAAAAATATATACACATGATAAAGTACTGTTAATGTGTTGAAACATTGGCATTACACCCGAAAACTAGCCGCACCCTAAGTGCTTGATGAGTTCAAAATATTGATTTAAACAATAATATATAATAATAACAGAACGAATTATTAAATGTAGCTTTCCATTTCAAAACAAGACAAGGTTTTAGCTTCTCGGATATGAAATAAAACGACGAAGCTAACTCGTTAAGAGTCAATTAGAGCTATTGTTTCGAACACAATAACATCTATCAGGAGCCATATATTCTATATGAATCTACATGTTCTGAAAGAGTTGTGTAGTCAAACAGATCAATAGTATAAGGTAATAAATAAAAGAAAACCATGAAATTCGAAAATGTTCCAATAAAACTTCAGGGTTGTAGAAATGGGATGTTAGTTGGTACGATTTGAAAGCAATCCACCAAAAGTTGAAGCATATTTTTCAGCTATTTAGCGCTATCCATTTAAAATTTAATAGACTTAAATCTACTTCTTAATAAATTCAAATGAGAATCAAGTCTCAATCACTTTCCATTTAATAGTTCATGGTTGCCGTAAACATTTTAACTTACAGTTTTAAATGAGTAAAACTTTTATCAGTTTTAATTCAATAATCATCGACTTCGACTTCATCGACAAAAACATATATCTGTCTCGTGTATATATTAAATGTCTAGTAGATATTCGACTAGGGAAATGGGGGAAGGAGGAGATACCTGAAGGATTCGGAAACACTTACTAGCACCGCTATATCATTTCCTTCCCCCCTTCACGCTCGACGCGGCGTTGGATCAACTACGATTAGTTCAAAGTGTCTTAAGCCAGATAACGCCTAACGCGGACTAATTTTCGAACATTTACGTGAACAAGAATGTGAAACGTCGGAAATATTAATTTTGAACTAAACGCGATTAACTGTCGATGTTTACGTTATGTTTAAGAATATGGTTATATATAAAATACTAATCACATAAACGCAGTAATATTACAGTGATAGAAATACGACGGTGAAATAAAACATATATTACCCACTAAATATCTGCTCTTCTGAGAAATAAAATTTAAAGACAATAGTCAATATTTCAGACACTTGTCAATACGCCAACTACGCCGATAACCCGAGCAACATGGCGGGCTGTATTTTGATAACTCTCTAGTGGTATGTTCTGAGCAGTGTGACATTACAAATTGGCTATTAATTTACTATAGAATTTTTTTATAGAAATTTACCATGTCGGTTATAAAACATTAATGATTCATTGAGCGAAAAAGAATAACGTAGCATAACAATTAAAAATAAATTAATCCTGCAGAAGTAGAAAATTTGACCAACAATAAATGCCACAAATGACCATGGACCGCACTTACCATCAAGTGAGCTGCTTGCTCATTTGACACTATATACATAAATAATACTTACATACATAAAACACTATAATACATATTCAAAAAAATAAAATGGATGTGAATATCATAAGCCACATAAATTTCGCATATTTAATATACAAGTGTGTGTACGCCATTCTTTAATATTATAAAAATAATTCGGTTGGCACAGTGAACTTAAAAATCCCCTTTACTTAATGTATTTCTAAACATTTGAAGAGGCTTGACCGTACCTAAACTTTAATGGTAATTGTTTGACATTATTGCCAGCTCCAAACTCATTCATAATTATTTCTATCGGCCATCAAGACAAATTGATGTAGGAAATTTTGCTCTGATTCTGAACATCGTAATAAACACAATTTTGAAATTGTTCAAGAAAAGTTTACACATTTTCTGAGCTATATCCTCATTACGTACGTGCGTTGAGACACCTTGAAAAAGGAATACGGGCCTTGGAAGGTGCCATTGTATTCAAAATTTGGGCACTTACCATC